>JASDQU010736689.1:147125-157550 GCA_032191745.1 Picea mariana | reverse complement strand
TTGTATTGTTATGCTGTTGAGATTGCTAGAGACTCATTCTTTGGAAATAGACATAATCAACACCATTTCATAGGCTTTCCATCTCTCACTAGAGTGGATAAGCTTGGAGTTCTTTCACCCACACTTTCATCTTTCATTGTAAGGAGAGCAATCAGTTGAGGGCCTCAAGAGCCTTTCATTGGAGAGGGAAGGGACCCAAGTCCTCTTTCTCCATTGTGTATCTTTGGATTTCATCAATTAGACCAGCTTATATATTGGTGATATTGGTCCATTTACATTTGTTTTTCATTTCTTTTATATGCTCATAGTTTCATTTAGTTTTTGTTCAATTCTTGTTAATATCTTTGTTGTTTTCTTTCTAACCTTTTACCATACAGCTGTCATGCCTAGCAGAGCCCAACTGGGCATGTAAGTACTCTCATTTTTCTCATCAAACGACAAATAGAGTGCAAACAAAGTGCATGAGTTTTGAAAGTTGGAGGTCCAATATGGTGTCATGCTATTTTATTCATACCTAGATCATTCAAAGGAAGCATAAAGCATGGTCAAAGAATCTGGTAAAACCTTCCTTTTACCGCAAACAATGGACAACAGGGTCCCTTGAAGAAGGTTCTAAATAGTCAAGTGTCCATCAGATTATGCTCAGGTCAATAATTTAAAATTTCAGCTATTAGTTACAGAACTCTAGCAATTCACGTCTGTATTTTAGCAGTTAACTTGTGTGGCCAATTGTGATCAAATGGAGACAACTATCAAAATTATGGAATGCAATTTTTTTTTTAAACGAACCCAATTAGGTCTGAGGAGAGAGGTTTCCTAAAAAGTGACGCATATGAAAGATATGCTCGGGGGAATTAACACCTATTTTCCATAAAATAAAGTGCCCATCTCAACAAATCGAGATTTTCATTTCTCCTTTAGTGCAGAATGGGACAACATATCAATAGTTCAGAGATTCTAGATCTCATTCCTATGAATGAGATAAAATTGATAAAATCATAAACTATTATTTATCTATTATTAGTTGATTCAATTTTGAATTATATTATGGGCATACTGAGTTAGCACGTTATGTAAACTACGTTCCTGAGACAACACATATTTCAGATGTATGGTTGTTTGAGTTAAGGAGAGGAATGTTATGTATATAAGACTGGAATGCAAAGGCTAATGGAGGGGGGAAAAGAGGCCCGAGAGAGGTTTTCTCCAAGACCTCAGAGAAATTCATGAGGAAAATTTCTATGGCTACATGAATGTAAGCTTGAGGGCATGATTGTTCTGAAAGAATCTCTACCATTGAGGATCTATGAGAGTTAGTTTATCAACATGTTTATACATTTTCTTTCTTCTTACTTGAATAAAATGTAGTTTTTGAGAATAAAATCCTGTCATTGATTTATAGATCTATGAGTAGTAGAGATTCTATTATAGCTTTCCTATTTATCATTGTATTATTCAATTATCTTGATTAGTTCATTTTACAGAAAGGATCTTTGGTTTGATGCACTTTCTTCTTTATGTTTTCTTCCCCATTATTCTATCTACACAACCTTTTTCTGATAAGCAACTTGAGTGCCTTCAATATTTAGGTTGCATTGACTCCATGCCCAATGAAATCATCTTGTAGATAGTTTGGTGCCTTGTTCTGTCTTGTTATTTTCGTTAATCCACCTACATATAAACATATTTACACACCCATGTTCAAATGTTTCTAGGCTCACCTCATTTGTAGTCTGAGGGTGACTTCTAGAGCTAACAAGTAGAATGAACTCCATTGGCATCACTACTTACTACCCATAGACCAATATGAAAGTTATCTGACCTGTCAACTTTTTACTTGTAGTCCTGTAAGCCCATAACACTGCAAGAACTCTTAAGTCCCAATCATCTCTCCCTAAGTTGCAACTTTTGGTCAAGGAATTCTCCAAGATTTTATTGAAATCCTCCATTGTTCCATTATCTTGAGGATGATACTGGGTACTCTTCTGATGATGAATTTGGAACTCCCGAGTCAATGTTGCAATTGTCTTATTCAGAAAGTGTGTTCCTTGATCATTGATTAATTTGTGCGAACATCCAGACCTTGTGACTATATTATCAAACAAAGATCTCACAACAATCTCTGCGGTGCAATATGTAACTAGGGTAGCTTCGGCCCATCTTGACAAATATTTTGTCTCAAAGATGATGTACCTTTCCCTTGATCTTCTTTCTTGTGGATTGATTGGACCTACAAAGTATATGGCCCATTTATCAAATTATTGCAATGTAACTTGTGGACTTAAAGGCATTCCATCCCTCCGATATGTTTTTCCTACTCTTTGACATACATCACATGACTGAAGTATTCCTTTGCATCTTTGTGAAGTGCAGGCTACCAAATCCCTATGCACAAAATGTTTTATGCAATTTCTCTCCATGCACAATGTCCTCCTGCAATCTCGTCATTTTCTTCTTCAAGTACCATTGGTCTTTAGTGTTCCAACACACATCATCTCAATATTCCATATGCACCCAATTTGTATAAATTATCTACAATCAACTGATAATTTTCTACTTTCACTATTAATTGTTTCTTATATGTCGCTGCATTCTTTGATGGAGCCATTCCTGTACTTAGAAACTGTACGATGTCTGAGAAGTAATCAACCACCATTCTTAATGAAAATAGTTGTGCATCTAGTAAGCTATCATCTAAATTCTAGTATATTCTCCCCATACTATGCGAGATAGATGATCTGGCCCTACATTCAACTTCCCTTGTTTCACTACAACCTCAAAATCATATTCCTAAAATAATAGTAGCCACATACATATTCTCCCCCCCCAACACTGGCTTGTTCACCAATTGTTTTAATGTAGAATGGTTTGTATACATCTTAAAATGAGACCCCAATAAATAATGTTTGAACTTCTGTAGTGCATAAACCATTTCTAATCCTTTGTGTTCCATGGTAGTATAATTCTTCTCTGCTATTGACAAATTCGTACTTGCAAACACAATTGGGTGATCTATGTCTCCCTCCCCTAGTTGAGATAGTACATTTCCCAATGCTATGGATGATGCATCTAAATGTACATGGAACTCTTTGTTCCAATCCGGAAAGATAAAAATTAGCGTGGTTACCAGTTTCTATTTTAAGGTGTCCAACCCCTTATGACAGTCCTCATTCCATTGAAACTTTTCTTCCTTATTCAACAACTTTTTCATTAGTGTTGTGATCTACACATAGCCCTTAATAAATTTTATGTAATAGCCATTATGACCCAAGGTTTCCCTCAATTTTCTGACCGATGTAGGTGGTTCTAACTCTAGAATTATTGCGATCTTAGATATATCTACTAGTAATCCCTACATGCAGACTATATGTCCCAACAAAATTCCAAACGGTGTGAAAAAAACACACTTCTTCAAGTTCAACAGAATCTGACATTGTCTACACATATCCAACATCAACCTAAGTACTTCTATGTGATCCTTGAGTAGACTGAACATAGTCCAATAATCCAAGTACACTTCAAAATATCACCAAGGTATTCTTTAGTCCAAAGGGAATTACTGTATACTGATAACTACCCAACTCTGTCGCAAAAGTAGTCTTGTGTCGATACTCCTACGCAATTTTTGTCTGATGGTACCCCAAGAATCCATCTGTGAAAGAATAAGTTTCTTGTCCTCCTATGTTCTCCAGTAACTCACCTGTGAATGGTGTTGGGAATGGGTCATGTAAATACACGTCATTCATCTTTCTCAGATCCACACAGATATTGATTCCTCATGTCTTCTTTTCCTACACTACCATTGGATTGATCCACTCGAATTCTTCCAATGGTTCAATAATTCCTAATTCCAACATCCTGTCTAGTTCAACTTTCACCTTCTCTTTGTACTTTGTATTTAACCTGTAAGGACTCTGTAGCACTAGCTTAGTAGATGGTTTTAGTGGAATCTTCATCTCACCTAAGTCTCTAGCTATCCCCTTCATCTATGAAAATGTCATCGGGAATAGCTATTGATATTCTCCCAGTAGTTTTGCAATCTTCTCTACTGTCTCATCACTCCAATAATATCCTATATACACAAACTTGGGATTCTTTGTAATTCTGATATTTACCTTCCATATCTTTATAGGTTGTGTGTATGTGGAGGAATCAATCTTTATCCCTTCTACTGCTCATTCTCCTTTTGTTTCAGGTATTTGTACATTCCTAGGATCTTCATCATCATCTTATTCCTTAGCCCCATTGTAGCATTCCAATAACTCATGGACAAGTATATTGGCTATGTGCATATTGCACACTAATACCACCTCCAGTGGTCCTTCTTCTGAGAATATCTTAGTTTCAATAGCATGTAGCATTGCATCCCTGGTAGGGGATTCATGTTCAAATGTAAATGTGACTTTGAAACTATGGACCACATCTTCCCATTGTTTTGTTGCCTTGTGCATTTCCAATTCCAAATACCAAATCTTCATAATTGTGTCTAGTGTGTGTATAAATCTATGCATCCATTCTATCTCTAGTACCGAACTCCATAAAGCCCTGCACTTCTCACCATGAACTGTCATGTCACTCTCTCTTGTATACTTCTACACAATGTTTTCCTCCTCAGTACCAAACATTACTTGCATGAGTCTTCTAAATTGTGACCAATCTTTCATCCCTCTCTCTATGCCACCCACCACCTGGTTGGAGTCGCTTTTAGGAAAAGATCTAGTGCTAATATCCTTTGTTGTTTAGATACCTAGAACTCCAATTCCTTTACAAATAAACTTATATCAATTAACCCATCATACCTGGGTGGATCACAAATATCTATTCCAATCTAGTGTAAGGATGGATTTATGCGTGCACATCATCTAGTTGACACTTCATGCATCCTCTATTTCCAATACTCTACGCCTTATTCCGAGTCTAATGCACATGAACTAATACTTCTCCAACTTAGCACACCATCCATAGTCAGGTTGAAATGATACTCCATCCTCGTAGTCATGTTATATAAGTTGTCAATGTCATTTCCTCTAGCTTGCTCTATGTATCTCTTTCCTTCTAATGGATCCAAGGGTGCAATAACTTTCAATTCGCTAATGTCAAATATCATCTCCCTCCTCTTCAAGTTAATGATTGATTTGTTATCAAAATACCACTCCATTCCCATCAGTTTTGGATATGGTTGATGGTGCAGACCCCCTTCTCTCCAAGGGTTGCACGACCTCTTGGTCTAGGATCTTTCAAGATTCTGAGCTGAAATGGTCCTTCGGGTCCCCACTTGGAACCTTAAATGACTAAAACCATAGGTCCTTTTATGAAACTCCACCTGAGTGAACTAGCACCAGGTGCAAGCTTCCCCTCCACGTGACCATCGGCTAAAACCCGAGGCTCAACCCTTTGAGCATTTCGAGACTTTGTGTTTCACGAAGTTGGGTGATATCTCACCTCCTTTCTCCCGACTCATGAATTATGAATTCTCCCTGGATAATCGACGATCCTTATCTCTCCCACAACCAATGGTCGAGATCCACTTCACGACTTCATGTACCAGAGATTTTCACTTCCAATCTTTCGATTCGCAAAATTTTGAAAGATCCTGGTGACTAATCAGTGCATGACTTCTCCAAGATCTAATGGTCTAAAATGGTTAAGTTCCTCCCACATGGATATTAACCCTAAATCTTGTCCATATTTCAAAATTTCTTCTTCTGAAGGATTTCTCCCACTAAATCCTCCTTACTTGTTCTTCGACACTTAGTCAATTTCTGGTCTAGTGCACTCCTTGCAACTGACCTCTTCACTACATTACAATAAAACCCATATTATTTCTCCAACGTTTTCTCCAAGTCAAAGACTTCGCATATGCACTCCTTGCACTTAATATGTGCACTTTTCATACAAAAGTTCCACGCTATCTCTTCTGAGCTTTGAGTCAAAATACTCCTCCACACACGCACTCCTTGCGTTTGGTATGCACTCCTTGCATAACTTATATAAGTGAAACACTTGAAACTTATTCAATTATTCATTCACCATGAAATTCATACATTCACAAAATTCATAACAACCGTAAAACTGTAAAACAGTATCAACACTATACAATTGGATCAATTTTCCTCTATTCTATTCATCTCAAAACACATGATTACAGCTACTATCTTCTTACAGACACAAAAAAATACTTTTCTAAGGACCGAGAACACTCACCCTCTTCTTCCTTCTATCTAAGTTTTATCACCTTCTACTCTAGAGATTACCTACTCAACTTAATTAAATGCAACCTAATGACTAATCAGGGAAAATATCCTACACCTGTAACATTTTATAATCATGTAAGGATTTACAATCACTCTGTCATTTCAAACGGTGGCCCGACTTTACATACAACTAATTTAATTAACGAGAAATTCAAAAAATCTCCACACCGCTACCAAGCTGGTTAAGAGTCAGTTTGGTTCTTTCAATGCATGAAGTGTTGAGTTCGCTTCCACCTCCGCTTTTCTTGATTTGATAGTGATGCTCCTGCATCAGTTGACTATCATCCACGATCTTAATCACTTCAAAGTCTTCCATGCTGCGCACTCCATCTATGTTCAAAGTTACTCATGTCTATCGACCAATCGATACTACTTTTTGTTGATTCTCGAGCCTTAGCTGAAAAAGAGACCATACTAACTTGGTTTTACCCATCATCTCCCAGGTATTCTTAGGAAAAACATTCAAATTGGACCCCAAGTCGAAGATAACATTATCTACATCATACTCCCCAATCTGAGCACTAAATCTAAATTCTCCATTGGTCCTCTTCCTTGGCAGTACCTGATTTACCATCCTTTGTGTGATAGGATTTTCCCTTCCTCGTGTACAATGATAAATCATGTCATATAACATACTCAACATAGTTTCATATTTTATTATCTCTATACAACTCCTCAAGAATTATGTTAGCGTGCTTAACTTGCTAGCTGGTTTCTCTGGCACAACACAGCCTTCTACATTAGGCACATATGATGTGTTGGGTATGTGTTATATTATTTGCACGAATAGTTATAGTGTTTGCTATGGTGATTCGGGTACGTGGGGGGCAATATCCATCAAGAAATATTTTTTTCCTCGATAAATGTGTCACATTTTTGCCTCATTTTTTGAGTCACCTCGATTTTCATGTCCATTGTTGGGCAGTTTTTGGGTACATGTTTTTTTCTGATCGTTTTCTATTTCTAGTTAAGGAATTAGGGTTGTTGACTAATCCAGGCCAGTGGGTTAGGGTTTTGGATGTCATTGACTCCTATATGTATATTGTATTGTAAACAATGTATCACTATGAATATATATATAATATAATGGCTTTCATGGTTTGGGTTTCTAGGGGAACTATATCTGTGTAAAGTGTGTATTTTCCATTGTATCTTTTCTCTTGTTTTATTGAAAATCTATTTGCAGTAAAATATTGTACAAGGATAAAATCTACATTTGGTATTAGAGATTTGTTGGCTTAAGGGGGACGCCTTTGTGGTCAAGGGTTTGGATCGGGACTGTGATAATCCTTATTACAGTGGGTAATCTTTGGTATTTATTTTCTAGGTGAAAAGAAATGGAAAGTAGTTTGAAAATGGAGATTGAGAAGTTTAATGGGAAAAAAAATTTAGTTGTGGAAGATCAAGATGGAAGATCTGTTGGTGAACAAAGATCAGTGGATTGTAGTGAATCGAGGTACTTATCCTATAGGAACTTTAGCAGATGATTGGAAAAAGTTGGATCGGAAGGTGAAGAGAACAATCCAACTATGTCTCTCAGATTCAATACTATTGAATGTGTCATAGGAAGCTACAAACAAATATTGATGGGATAAGTTGGGGAAGTTGTATCAGTCTAAGTCCCTAGTAAATAAATTTTTCCTAAGAAAGAAGTTGTATAACTTGAGGATGATAGATGAAGACTCGGTGGTAGAGCATTTGAATGCCTTCAATACTGTGGTAATTTAGTTAGTATCTATTGAGATTAAAATTTCAGATGAAGATAATTGTATCCGTTTACTACTCTCTTTATCAGACTCGTGGGATAGTCTGGTTGTGGCCATAGGTAGTAACACAACTGCCTTGAATTTTGATGAAGTGGTCTCATCCTTATTGTCGGAGTAGATGAGATGAGAGAACATGGAAGGATAGAGCATAGATGCATTATTTGCAAGAGGACTCTCCCAGGAAATAAATAGATCTAATTCCTCAAGTGGGAGATCTAAGTATAAGGGTAGATATAAATCTCCTGGAAAGTTTGTAAAGGTACACTGGAGATGTGGAAAAGAAGGGCACTACAAGAAGCAATGTAGATCCAAAATTGAGAAAAAGAAGGGATCTGAAGAAGCTCCTTTTACATAAGAAAATACCTCCAAGGAAGAAGGAGGGGATGTGTACTTGGATTCTTCAAGCATACATGCAGATCATGAGGCATGGTTGGTTGAATCATATGCATCCTTTCATATGACTCCCCAGAGAGAGTGGTTCTGTGAATATGAAAGGTACGATGA
This sequence comes from Picea mariana, assembly GCA_032191745.1. Taxonomy (NCBI): domain Eukaryota; kingdom Viridiplantae; phylum Streptophyta; class Pinopsida; order Pinales; family Pinaceae; genus Picea; species Picea mariana. The sequence goes on along the minus strand of JASDQU010736689.1, from coordinate 149,026 downwards.
AGGTAATGTTTTCCTAGGTGATGAATCGACAACTAAAATCATAGGATGAGGAAAAGTCAAGTTGATGCTCATATATGGAAGGATTCAAACACTACCTAGTGTTTTGCACATCCCAGGTTTGGATAGAAATTTAATTTCTGTAAGCAAAATGGACGATGCAGGGGTAAAAACAATATTTGAAAATGAAATGTACAGGATGGTTCGAGGATCAATGGTGTTGCTGAAAGGAGTTTGGTTTGAAACTATGTACAAGCTAAAAGGAAGAACTATTAGTGATGGGTGTAATAGCTCCATTGTTTCTGATATTGGAGTTGAAGAAGAAAGAACTCCTACAATATCTGGAGAAAAGGTTATGTTGTGGCATCAAATACTGGGGCATATCAGAGAGAAGGGTCTTCGACTACTACATGGTAAAGGTATGTCTAATTTCTCTCTAAATTTTGATTTCTATGAAAATTGTGTATATGAGAAGCAGAATTGGGTAAGATTCCCCTCTAGTGCAACGAGGGCAGAAGGAATTTTACAGCTAGTTCACAGTGTTGTGTTTGGACCTATGTCAGATCCATCATTGGTAAAATATATGTACTATGTCTCATTTATAGATGAATTATCAAGGAATACTTGGATATATTTCCTTAGGAATAAATCTAAAGTCTTTGACAGGTTTAAATATTTTAAGGTTTTTGTTGAGAATCAAACAGAGAAAAAATTAAGGTGTCAAGGATAGATAATAGTGTAGAGTTCTGTAGGAATGAATTTGAAGAATTATGTAAGAAGTGTAGTATATAAAGGAATAAGAATACTCCATATACACATCAGCAGAATGGAGTTGCAGAAAGGATCAACATGACGTTGATGGAAAATCAAGGTGCATGCTCAGTGGTGTCAGGTTAGGGAAATAATTATGAGCACAGATAGTGGGTATTGGATGTTACATGGTCAATAGATCACCCTCATAAGTACTGAATGAAAATACTCCACAAGAGGTATGGATTGGTAAGAAACCTTCTCTCACACATCTCAAGGTATTTAACTATGAGGCTTATGTTCATGTTCCTAAGGAAAACAAGAGTAAGCTAGATAATAAGGCTGGGAATATCTTTATTGGGTAAAAATATGGTATCAAAGGTTATGAGCTTTGGAAACCAGAAACTAAGAAGGTTGTGTATAGCCTATATGTGGTATTTAGAGAAATGAAGGATTTTTTTTAAACATGAATTCCTACCAAGTAAGGAAGAACCAGAGAAAATAGAGTTTGATTTAAAGGATGATGAATTAGACTCTACAGAAGAACATGAATCAGAAGAATAAGATCCTCATAATATTGTCTTGAGGATATCGGTTCGAGAAAGAAGGCTACTAAAAAGGTATACTCCATCTAATTTCCATTCAAATTTTTCTTTGTCCATTACTGATGATGATCCTAGAACTGCCAGGGAGGCAGTGGATTCATAGGATGGAAATATCTGGAAAAATGCCATGGATGAAGAAATGGAAGCCTTGGATAATAATGAGGCTTGAGATCTAGTGGAGTTTTCAACTAGAAGAAATCCCATTGGAAGCAAATGGGTATTTAAAAAGAAGTTGATGCAGAAGGCAAAGTGGAGAAATACAAATCTTGGTTAGTAGAAAAGGGTTATTCCCAGGTTGAGGGAATTGATTTTGGTGAGATTTTTTCTCCTATTGCCAAGTTAACTTATATAATATTTCTGTTATCTTTTGTTGTTGCATTTGATTTTGAAGTAGAACAGATGGATTTAAGACAACATTCCTACATGGGGATCTGGAAGAAGAAATATATATGAAGCATCCAAAAGGATTTGATGTGAAGGGAAAGAAGGAGTGGGTATGCAAGATGAAAAAGTACCTGTATGGTTTAAAACAATCACCAAGGATATGGT
>JASDQU010736689.1:105809-139987 GCA_032191745.1 Picea mariana | reverse complement strand
TTAATATAAATATATTACTTTTTCACACCCCCCTTAAAAAAAAAAAAAAATCAATGTGTAATTCATTTTGTTCATCATTTCTAATTACATGAGTTAGGGATGAATTGGTTACCTAATACCAATTAAGATTAATTAGTTACAAGTAATTATTTATTTATTTTACATGATTATCATTCTTAATTTATATATTTGATTTTTTGAGGAAGGTTATGCCTCTCATTCTGTGTATATATGGAAAGAGGTTTGGATCATTTAGAGTATTCAAGACCCTATCAAGGATACTTTGAAAATACAACTAAAGGAGCTAGCCACCTAGCCACCATGTATTACTCTTCACAAATTCTAATTTCCATAGACATACATGATTGATATATAAATTTAGATATAACATATTTTGTTTCTTGTACCATTGATTTGATTTGAACCTAGTTAGTGGGGATCATTCCATGTCAATGAATTGGAAAATCCATTGGGATGAAATCCATTAGTTCTTCCTTTGTAGGGTTTCCTCTCTCTATTTTCTATCCTTAAAATTGGATTTGGAATTGGTTAGTTAGATGTGTTTTATTCCTTGTTTTGTCTATTGTAGAACTAAAATTTAATAATTTTCAATATTTTCCTGCAATATTTTACTTCTTTATGGTCTCATATGCACCTTCTTTTAGGAATAGAGGGATACATACATGCCTTTCCTTTTTTAGAAGAACATATATAAAAGCATGTGCCATGCTTTATTTCTTTAGGGAAATACCATATACTTCACATAAAAGAAAATCTTTCTTCTTTTCTTGGGTTTTGTCTTTGCTAGCAAGTTTATATGTAAGTATATCGATGTTTGATCTATAGTAATAAGGAATTGAAATTCTCCTTAGTGATTTCCATTAGAATTTTATCTCTTTCATAAGAGAAAATAAAGTCAAATTTATCTTTTTTGAAGCATTTTAGTGATGCATTATAGTGACATTTTCTTTGCACTATCTTCAATTCATTGGATTTCATAGAAACTATTTGGAAAATAAAAAGGAAAAACTACATCTTTTGGATTGATTAGATTAGATATTGAGTCATTGTCTATTCAAAATTTGTGGAAATAATTCCTAACTCCATAGAAGGATTAACAAAAGTGTAAAAAATTATCATTATATTTATTATTTTTAACATTCTTTGAATCTTAAAAACATCATAAGTTTCACCCTCATTTCCTTTGAGTAAATTGTAGACCTAAAAACAATTGTTGACATTTAAAAGAAACTACACTTTTATTTATAGAAAACCCACATAGTCTAGGTGTAGAAACTTGGTGTAGGTTGAAGAGTAGGCTCTCCAAGATTTTGAAATGAAACTAGAACTACTTTGGAGTGAGAATATATTAGTACTAGAATACACTTTTCAAGAATGTGGTGGGCCAAAGAATTGCAATAATATTGTTGAAATCCTTAGTTTCACTTTAATTTATCAATATAGGTGTTGGTACAAGGGCAGACCTAGGGTTCAACGCAACAACATCGTACCAATAAACCTTAACTATCAGCCCTTTCGGCACCACCTGCGAAGCAGATGAAGTCTCACCTGAGGTAGAGACAGGGGTGGTTGCAAGACTCAAGTGTTTGCAACCTTAGCTGGGACACAAATATGTGATTATATCGCTTATAGAGCACTTAGCATCGATCGTTCATCAATATTCAAACCTTATTATACTTTGCAGATAGCACAAAGCATCGCAACATTAACTTAGATCTAAGGTATTTCAACACTTAGCAATAGTAAAACAGATCAGACCCGGTAGATCAGCACTAAGCATCTTCATATTAGATCTAACATCCTACATATCATTATCACTTTAAGCATAAGCAGATCTATTCAGTCATCTCATAGCACTTAACAAAATGGGAACATAAACACATTGAGACAAGAACAAAGCAACACAACATAGTATTTACGTGGTTCATCCCCACCCTGTGGCTATGTCCACCGATTCTTCTTCTTTATTAGGGTCTTCAATTGGTTACAAGCACAGAGCCATCAAAACCCTACTACACATAGGACAGAATATCTGTGCAGCTTGCTAGATCCTTCTTCCTTTCATTACAACGCAAATCCTTTTCCAACTTCCTACAATGACTTTCACTTAGCCCTGCAAGTCTCATATAGGCACAAAGCACTTACATACCTTACTTGCACTTAGCATACATCACCTAGATGCCGATATATCCTCTAGCTCACTAGCTTACTATTTATACATACAAAATAGGCCTAAGCATGGGTAAAACCCATGGGCCAATATCCCAATCCCATTACATATCCCCAAAAACCCAAAATGGGACCCAAAAGTGGGTTGAGATTCTGCAATCTCCACTTCGTCTGGCACTCCATCTTCGGCAGGATGTTGAAGTCCAAAAACTGGTCAAACATGACCAATATTATCCAAAAACTTGCTCAAGGGCCAACAGGCCCCCAACACTCACCTGTGACTCGTCCCGAGTCACTCTGGTCTAAGCAATTCTACCTCGAATGCTTCGAGATTGGCTTGAGAAGCTTCGACCTGTTGCAGTGCTATGCCTTCTCTTTCTCAGTGAACTCCTAGATAACTACGTCATTCACTGGCCCTTCTAAGTGTTGTTCTGCGGTGATGACGATCTGTTCCAGTTCGTCTCCTCGGATTTCAACTTCGGTGAACAATTGGCATGCCTTCTCTTGCACTGGTTGAAGTCATTGAGAGACTTCCATTACCTTACTTTGAATCATGTGGATCTGTTGTTGGGAGGTGTGTTTCTCTTGAAACCTATTTATTCTTTCAACTGGTGTTAAGGCCTTCAACTGTGCCTGTAACGTATCAACGTGATGCTTTGCTTCTTGGAGTTGCGACTCCAATGCCTGTAACTCTGGATTCTCCATGAGGTTATTGTAAGCCTGGGAACTCCAGTTACTTAGCTGCTTTCATTCCAAGGTAAGAGATTTTAATCTGCCAACTGCGTTGCGGGCAGTTGCTTCCCTTAGGTCTCTTACCTTCTGTGGAGTTTCAGGTACAGCGTAGAGCTCTAGATCTATGATGCACTACTGTAGCTTCTGGATCATGTCTTCAAGATGTGCCACCTACTGTGGGATTATTTCTTCAGTCTGTACCTCAATGACTGTCCCTTATTGAAGTGCTCTATTGACCGCTTCCTTTACCTCCAGTTTCTCTACCAACAAATGTTCCTTTCCTTGTTGTAGCTGTGCTTTCTCATCATTCCATTTTTCTTTGAGAGCACTCTTTTCTTGTTCTGTAGCACTGCACTATTCTACAAGTACTCCTTGTACTTGTGTCAAATATTGGATGGATTGCTCTACTTCATCTTGTGCTTTTCGAAGTCGATCCTCGACTGAATCCGCGATTCTATGGAGTTGAGCTGGCTCATCTCCTTCTTTTGGTGTTCTGACTGACAGGGGCACAGTGGAGACTGAGCGCCTTGACTAAAGTTCCTGTTGCACTCCTTGGAGCTCTATCTCAATCCGACTGTACATCACCTCCTGCCTAGCTTCCTACTTCTCTGCAATATCTAGTGAAGCGTCATTCAATGTAGCGATGATGAAGTTAAAGTTATCCAGGGTGAGGACAGTCTTAAACTTGCTCTTGGTTGCTTTTATTTTCTTTCTGGATGAAGGCGTTTGGGGGGACACCTTTTTTTTCTTTGAGGGGTCCTCCTCATCCTTATGCGATGTCTCCTCGCCGATGTCTTCACCAACACCTCCTTGCTTTGGTGACATAGATGCAGTCTTCATGGATGTGTTGTCTATATCCTGAACTTCTTCAGGCTTCTTTATTTTACTAGGTCCGGGTGTATCCTGCGCAGCTTCCGTACTGTCTACATTAGACAAATCCACAGGGTTGGTTGGTATAAGGAGGTTCACTGACCATTCCTTGGTGATTTCCTCTAAATATTCCTTCGTAAGCTGGTAATAGGACTGCAACTACTGCTTATGGCCATCTACACATGCTGTTATATAAATGAAGTGGCAGCCCACGCTGAAATTCATTAGGGGTCGAAACCTGTGGAGGGTATTTGAGGTCATACGAGGCTCAGATTGGATGGCTACTTTCAACTGATTGTAGTAAGTGTGGAAGACGACATTTGAATGCCATTGCTTGTTCATATCGTTCGAGTACCATAGGGTACTGAACTTCATGGCCAATGGTTCAAAGGGCTCGATGTCTAGGAAGGTGGCACCTTCTGGCATCTCCCATGCAATGAATGCGATCAATATGAGAAGCTAGATGAAGTGGAACTCATATCATTGGTCTTGTTCTTCCCTGCAGTCCAGTTCCAACTGGTTTACCAGGTATTGCACCCAATTCATCTGAAATCCTTCTGCACACTTCCCTGTGAGGTCAATGATGAATCCAGTCACTTGGGTGGGCCGGTTCTTGCGAACTAGCTTGCCTGCGATCAACTTACTTGAAAGGTGCATTGTGCCACTCTGGATAGAGGCCACCTTGTAGCCTCACATGCCCTTCTCAACATCTCCATAAGTCTCTTTGATCCTCTACTCTAATTATTTATCTGAGGTCTTTCCAGGGTAAAAATCATGTGGGTCCGGTCCTTGCATGCTAAGCCCGGTGATCCGATTGATCAAGGTCGGATCCACAGTGATGCAGTGGTTCAACCATAAGTATCCTCCATGGTAAATTGACAAAAACAATTGGACACAATCCTTCACTTCTTGGTGGCTACCGAAGTGCAGGATACTCATCACATTAAGCAGTGTGGACTGCGCGAGGTTTTGGGTCCATGACTGCAGGATAATATTGGAGTTCTTTCCTTTAGTCCTTGTCAAATAATTATGCGGGGGGAGCATGCTGTAAGCCTTTATGTCACCGAGGTTTAAGTCATTAAACTTCAATGCTGCGAGCTTATCCTGGTCGGTGTGAACTGCACGCACCCCTTTCGGGAGGTATGCAGTGACCAAAGCATACTCAAAATCCCTAGGCACGTTGTCTCTATTCACTGCACCGCTTAGAGGATGTATATAAGAAGGTAAGATTCTCATAATCAACTTGGCATTCGCAAGATCATCTCTGTGCTTCATTCTTGTCTCTGTCACGATTCTGGAAGTTCCTGCTCCGTGAGCAGTTGATGGAGAATCTTGGACTCCTCCTGTTGATGATGCTTGCACACCTGCAGACATCCTTCTTTCCGACATGACTTTCTCGGTCCTGAGATCAATGAGTACTTCCTTCATAGATTCTTCAAGTGCGCTAAGATCCTCGGACATACACGCTTGGGGTTAATAATATTAGGTTCACGAAGTAATGTAGACATGGCAATAAGATGGAAAGCAAGAGTGCAATGATCACTGGACAATATTAATCAAGTTTGCGAGCTCAAATTCTCGATTTGGCAAAAGTGTTCTTCATGCATGGCGTGACGAGCTAAATAGGTGAGTTGATAATGGTTGGCTCACAACAATCATGACCCTCCATTAAATATTGTTTGATCTGTTATGGCATGGCCCAATGGTCTGATGATATCTCTTTGTTTCTTTTCTGCCTGTTCGAAGCGGAAGTCGAACGGATATATCGGTCCAATGGCTATATTGCTTCATCATGGCGAAGTAATATATGTCATTGTTCTGATATCTTGACAAAGATCCAATTCTGCAATTTGTCTTTCTACGAGGTCTCTTCTAGAACCTCCTGTAACCTTTCAGTATTAGCCCTTTTCTTTCTTAACTTTCTAGCCTTCTTTCCAGTGAGCTTCCTCTCGGTAATGCTTTTATTATTCTGAGTCTTTTCTTCTTTGGTCTTAGTTACTTCGCACTGTTGAAATTTTTTCCTAGGGTTCCTCTATAATACTTCTTCCTTGTCTAGGATACATAATTCAATCTTCTTGGGATCCTCTAGTGTTCTCTTATCCTTGACATCCGAGTTTCTACTATTAACTATCTGCGATTTTCTCTTATGTTCCTTAATCAAGTGCACAATCCTTTTGGTCATAAAGTCTTTTAACTCTTTCTTCTTCCGTTCCAAAACTTCTTATTCCTCCTTTCGTCTGGATTGATCTCTATCAATCCGAGGTGTTCCTATTAGCATGGTAAACGAGGCTCTTTCTTCGACAAATTTAATAATCTCAAAGTCCTCTTCTGTGGCAGCTCCATTGACATTCATAGGTATCTGGGTGAGCCTTCCATGTAGGTTTACTAGATTTCCTCTGAATAAACTTATTCCTCCTAGGGAAGGGATCATAGAAAGCCTTCCTATATCTTCCCAAGTTCTTTCTAGCATAATATTCATCTGTGTTTCTTCATCCAGGACATAGTCAATGCTGAAGTCCCCTATTCTTGCTTCAATGCATTCCTTCTCTTTGAATATATCTGATAAGCTAACATGTTGGTGGTCATTCAAGGTCTCTTTCACTTGTATCAATACCTTGTCTAATTCTTGCTGTGGTTCTGCCTTTTCTGGATCTACCTTAGGGTTTTCTTGATTCAGATTCATTCCTTCAATCTTAGTGATCATTCTAAGGAAATCCAACACTTCATGGTCAATGGATTTGCAACATAGACAACTAGGTCTTCTGCCCGGGAATTCCTTAGAAAGATGTCCTAGTCTTCTGCAACTATAATAGAGGGTTAATCCTCACTTTCTGTTAAATGATCCCTAGTATTTTCTATACTGTGCATTAGGATCATGGTAGCGAACCTGCAACACATTCTTTCTAGGATCCTACATCCATTTATTAGTCCAAACATTCTTTCTATGCATAAGTATAACATATCTTTCATTATTCTTATCAGATCTATTCATATCACATCTTCTTTCATCTATTAACACCCTATCTTTCAAACTAGGACAAAACCTATCAGATATACCTAGATCCATACTCTAGAAACAAAAAATTCCACCTTTCTTACTTTTATAGAGCACAAATATTTCAGATCTAAGAACTTTTAACTATTCTTACCTTTAACAGAGCACAAAGCTTACATATCTTACCTCTTTTAATAAAAAATTCTCTCTTTTACCTTTCTTGGAGCACAAAGCTTTCAGATCCTGCTTCTTTTCTACAGATCTGACCTCCTTTCTTTCAGATCTAGCCTTCTCTCTTCAGATCAGGCTTCTCTCTCTCAGATCCAACCTTCTTTCTTTAGTACAAAGCTTTATAGATCAAGTAGAATACTGCACACTAGGGAACATATCTATGCACAAAGCTTTCATAGTTTCAGGATGAGTCTTTGCACAAAGATTCCTCTTTCTCAGTTCCCAACAATCACAGTTTTAGGTCCCAACAATGGAACCATTTGTTGGTACAGGGGCAGACCCGTGGTTCAACACTACAACAACACACCAACAAACCCTAACTATCGGCCCTTTCAGTAACACCTACGAAGCAGATGAAGTCTCACCCGAGGTAGAGGCAGGGGTGGTTGCAGGACTCAAGTGTCTGCAACCTTAGCTGGGACATAGATATGTGATTATATCACTTACAGAGCACTTAGCATCGATCATTCGTCAATATTCAACCTTTATTATACTTCGCAGATAGCACAAAGCATCGCATCATTCACTTAGATCTAAGGTATTTCATCACTTAGCAATAGTAAAACAGATCAGATCCAGTAGATCGGCACTAAGCATATTCATATCAGATCTAACATCCTACATATCATTATCACTTTAAGCATAAGAATATCTATTCAATCATCTCATAGCGCTTAGAAAAATAGGAACATAAACACATTGAGACAAGCACAAAGCAACACAACACAGTATTTACATGGTTCACCCCCACCCTGGGGCTACGTCCACCAATTATTCTTCTTTATTAGCTTCTTCAATCGGTTACAAGAACAGATCCATCAAAACCCTACTGTGCATAAGACAAAAGATCTGTGTAGCCCGCTAGATCCTTCTTCCTTGCGTTACAACACAAATCCTTTTCCAACTTCCTACAATGATTTTCACTTAGCACTGCAAGTCTCATATAGGCATAAATCACTTATAGACCTTACTTGCACATAGTATACATCACCTAGATGTCGATCTGTCCTCTATCTCACTAGCTTACTATTTATGCATACAAAATAGGCCTAAGCATGGGTAAAACCCATGGGCCAATATCCCAATCCCATTACATATTCCCCAAAACCAAAAATGGGACCCAAAAGTGGGCCGAGACTCCACAATCTCCACTTTGTCTGGCGCTCCATCTTCAACAGGTTGTCAAAGTCCAAAAAACGGTCAAACATGACCAAGACTATCCCAAAACTTGGTCAAGGGCCAAAAATAGGTATGCACTTCTTTGATAAGGTATAGTGCGTTATATGTGCAACTACAATAGTAAAATATGACTTGTAAAATTGATGAATAATGTGTAACGTAAGGGTGGCTTGAATGTTTTCATGTATTTTTTTGTTAAGAATTTTTTCTCATGACCTTTCTTGGATCATGTTGTCATTCATGCCAAAGGATTGATGTCAAAGGATTTATTTCAAAGCAAAAATGTCTTGTCATAGTATATTGATGAAGTATGTATTGTCATTGTTGTCAATGGATTGATGTCAAGTGAAGTCATTGATAAATGATGCATAGATGATGTCATGCATAGAAGAATATGGATCGATGTGTTGTCACTAATATATGATGCATAGATGGCTTGATGCATTCATGTATTGATCGTTGGATCATGTGATCATGAATGGAATCAATGACAAAGGGATAATGTCATAGTGATGTATTTTCATGGGTTATTCCAATTGGATTGATGTAAATATGAATCATTATTGTCTTGTCATGATTAATAGGAAGTAAAAATGGATGAAATCCAAAGTTGTACCCTTATGGTGAAATCCCTCATGGGAAGACTCTTTTTGGTTGAGTTATCCTAGAAGTATGGTTAGAGAACCCATGCTTAACTATGGAATAATGAGATGAAGATCAATGAATTTGTCAGTAAAAATATCCTAGACGGATAGTGCTTGTCATGCCATTTCTGGTGGTATGTGGAACATCACATAACTCATCACGGTTTGAGAGTTATGTCCTTACGAAGTTGTAGGACCCTCATATCATGGCTAGAAGCCCCAAAAGGTCAAAGAAGTCAAAGTGCTTACAAAAAAGAAATTATTTAAATAACAAAGTGAAGTGATAAATTCAAGAGGATTATTTAAATAATAAAGTGAATGGAGAACTTTATATTTATGGAAAGTGGTTATAAGAGGGTTAACCCTAAAATGAGGAAAGTGGGTTAAATGGTCAAGTGGCTATTGGATATATGGACAAGTGGAAAATTGGACAAATTTGGACATAGGTAACTATGTGGACAAAGTGGCTATGTGGATAAACTGGTCTAGAATATGCTTCTAAGGAAGCTACTTGGAGAGTATAAATAAGAGGCAAGGGTATCTTGTGAGATACATCTCTTGAGCATATATTAAAGATCTATTCTGAGAGAGATATTGACTGGAGGATCTCATGGACGCATCAAAGTTTTCGTAAGTTTGAGATCTTGATGAAGAAAGTTTTGGAAGTTCATAAACCCTAATTTATGAAGGAGTATGCAAGCAACAGTGGGCTAGAGAGCGTACACATGCAGGCTGTAGTGAGCCAGAGTGCATACACACGTGGGCTGAAGGAGGAAAGACCACGTAAAATTGGAGGATGTCATGAAGACTTGAGTGTGAGATAAAGCCAGATTCTTAAAGTTTGAAGCAAGTATCATATATGCATTCTATGGGCTTTGATTTGCCATAGAAACTCTGGCATTATTACTTAGTTGTCTTGATGGATACTCTTGCTTATTTTATGATGAATGCTTAAGGCATTCTTGGTATGGCTGTTGTGATATAGTTATGTTGCTTGATTGATAGAGTGAGAAACACTCTTATGATTCAGTACTAATATGGTTGCCATAGTATAATGGTTAGTTATTATTGAGTAACATTCATATTGTGTGGTTGAGGACCATGAGTAATTTTTTGGAGAGAATAGATCTGTTGTGCTTGGTTATGGTATAGATTGGATAGTGAAATATTGAAGTGGATGTGACTAAAGGCTACAGAGGATATGAGTTTTTCAAGGTGAGAAAACCCTAGTTGTTTAGAATGCATATGCAGGCTGTAGTAAAAATAGGTTGTGTACATACATGATCTGTACTACTGGTAGGGCACGCAGATACACGTGTTGCACTACTGACAAGTTGTGTACCTATTGACAGATTGGTATATGTTGAGGATTGAATCCTTTTCTCAGTTGGTGCTGAGTTGTGTAAGCTGAGTCTTGCATTGTAGAGCTGGTGCTCTTGTGGAGTTGTAACTCTATTCAATTGTTGTTGATAACCCAAGGATTGTAGTTCATAATAAAAGGGAAATTGTACATACATCTTATGTTCTTTGTGTTCTTTGTGGTGATGACTTATTGATGATATATGGTATTGTTACATGTTATTGATATATGTTCACATTTAATTGGTTATAAATGACAGTAATAAGTGATGAGTAAGTGGTTATTGCTAACTAAGGAGTTTTGTGAAGGAAATTTTAAAAAGAGCCCTACACTAATTCACTACCCACTCTCAGTGTGGTCTATGTGTCCAACGATTGGTTTCAGAGCCGACCTTCACTATAATCCTTAACAAGCTTGGAGGAGATCCATGGACACACAAATGGATGATGAAGTTCCAATCCTTGATGAGGAAAATTATTCTACATGGAGAATAGAAATGAAAGTGCATTTGAATTGAAAAGGAGTAGGTGTTTGGAAAGAAACCATTGGTGGATCAATTCCCTTGAATAACAAGTCAAAATTTGCATCTCAAAGGGAATAAAAGAAGAATGATGCATTGGCTCTCAAGACCATTTTCGATGGACTCTCAAGTTCTATCAAAGAAAGCATGGGACAATGCACTTCCACCAATGATCTATCACTAAATATAGAAGAGACATACCAAAGAAAGAAGGAGGACACTAAAGACAACTCCATCAAGAACAATGAAGGTAAATAATCTCCAAAATCCTCTAATTGCAATGATTCTAAATGTGATGATGTTGAATGTTTCTTTACATGTGAAGAAGAAGATCTAGAAATAGTTTGTATAAAATCAAATGATAGTTATCCCATGGAAGAAGTAGAAGAAGAACTTTCAAATCTTAATAAGAAAGTTGATTGGGGTCTATATGAATACAAATATGACCATAGTTATATAGACTATAGCTATCTTTCGGAGAACACTAAAAGGTTTCTTGAAAAAAATCAAAAGTATATCTTGAAACTAAAGGAAATGCTCAAAGAACAAGAAGAAAGTAAAAAGACTCAATTAGAATAAGAAGAAGAAGAGATCAAAAGACTAAAGAATGAAATAGAAGAGAATAAGAAGGTAGATGATAAGATTAGAAAAAGTCTTGAAGTTAATGTCCATGTCAAGACACAAATTGAAGAAGCGAAAAGGGTAGAGGAATTACTAAAGAATCAAGTAAATGAAAAGGAAGAGTCATGTCATAATTTGGAAGCTAAAGTTGTTGATATTAGAAATAAAGTAGAGAAGTCAAACAAAATCATGAATAGCTCAATAATATTTAATGATATCTTGGATAGTCAAAAATCACCAAATGATAAATCAGGTCTTGGATACAACAAAAAGGATACACATGTTGAATCAAGAAACTCAAAGAAGCATGAGGTAAGTACCTCACTCTCAAAGGATGGAAATAATGTTGCAAGTCAACCATCTACAGAAGGCAAGGAAAGTTTCAAAATAACAAAGCAAGGAAGACATCAAGAAGCCATATTTACACCTCAAAGAAGAGAGACACCTTCAAGATGGACACCAAAGAAAAGGTATGAAAATATTTTTCATGGTCACTGTTACTCATGTAATGAATATGGTCACAATGCTTTGGAATGTAGATATTATGAAAGGAGAGATAATGAAAGATTTCATAACACCCTAAAGTGTTGGATATGTAATCAAGTAGGACACATTGCTACTCATTTTCACACCATGAGATGCTACAGTTGTAGTGGATTTGGCCACAAATCCCAAGATTTATGGAACAAAAGAAGACAATCTATGATGAGAACTTCATATAGCATCACTAGAAGAAAGCATGAAGTTAGGAAGGAAGACATATTTGAAAACATGGAAGCTCAGAGTTAAAATTCTGAGAAGCTGGGAGACCTTCATAAGTGGGTAAAGAATACTGGACAACCAGAACAAAATGTTAGCCTTAAGGGGAGCTCAAGTTAGAGATATTCAGAATCATACGTGAGTTACATTGGTAGTAGTTGTGCACATACATGAGAGGACCTATGAATAGGTCGCATACATACATGAGTTGTCTGTATAGTAGGCCACACATCTATAGTAAGAGCCTTGGAAAAAAATGCTATGCATATGAGTTACAACATGGTATGATGACATAACTCTTTGTTGCAGGGTTTGACATGGTTTGTTTCAAGTTTTCATGATTACATGTTGGCATACATAATTGATATATGTATGGTGATGACATATGGTTGAGTGTTGAAAGACTATCTTGGATGCATGGTACTAACCCTAGAGTATGGATTGAGACACTTTTATGTTGAGGAGAAATGCTGGTTGTGACAGTGAATTTATAGCACATTGGTTATGAGATATATCATGATGATGCTAGTTATCATTTATCTATTGAGGAACACTTCTAGTACATATAGTTTTGGATGCTTAGTGTTTGCTGAAGTGGATGATGGTTGAGGCAGATTGTTTAGGGTACATGGTTGGTACATATTTGAGTTCCATTGATATGTTATGATGTATTGTGAGATGCATATTTGTTGGATATCTTGGTCCATGCATTTGGCATGAGGATGGGCTACATAGTGGGACTTGTAGTTGATGAGTTGATGAGGTGGTCATGTTGTACATCATTGATAAGTCATAGCTTGATTTATTGTTGATGCATGATTGGTACACTTTTGGTACATTGTTAGAGGCACCTGCTAGCAGTATGATTGGCAAATGTTTTATGGTGTGCATGGCATACATGTATGAGGACACATATTGATGGTATTCCATCTTGTTTTGGTATTGATGCATTGTTTGATGCACTTTCTTGGTATAGGTGGTGATACATGTTTAGTGCACTCATAGATGGTATATTTTTGTGGGTGATAGTACTTGGCTAAATTACATCATTGGCATTACTTGTTTTAGCATATACTTTGGTACATGATGTATGGGATGATATAGTTGAGACACTTGATTGATTGAGATACATGGTTATGGAACTTGGTTCATGCATATCTTGAGTCATATGACTCTTGGTCGAGACACATGGTGGCATGTTGGTAGAAGCATATGGTTGATACACTCCATTGATGATATCTTATGGTATTGATGTACATGGTTGATGTACATGGATGTTGTGCATGGTTGGCGCATTGTATGGCACATGATGTACTTGGTTGATAATTTGTTCATGATTCTCTATTCATTGTTTACATATATTTTTCTTCATGATGTATGGTATGACACGAGTTTGATGCATGGATAGGTCCAAGGATCATCATAGAAAGAGCGGTTGATCTATGTTCTGGTTGAGCAGTAGCATTTGCAGCAGAAGCATATTGCAGTGGTAGCATATTGTTTATATTGCAGAGAATATAGGGGGAGACATACCAATAGGGGGAGTCATTATTCTTCCCATGATTCTAGGAGGAGAGATTTATCAGATGCAATGATAAATAATTGAAAAAGATCCCTATACTTGGAGAAAGAGAACATAGGTATGGCTCTAGGGGGAGCAATGGTCACAGGGGGAGCATGAGTGATATGTCTTCAGTATTATATCAGAGTGATATCCCTTGATCAAAAGGGGAGATATTATTCAGATAAATATCAAAGGCATCCAGGTAGGGGGAGCATCCCCAAGGAGAGTTCAAGGAAAGGGAGCAGTCTCAAGAAGAGAACTACCCTTTTCCATTGATGTCAAAGGGGGAGAGATAATCACATTGATGTGATTGAGATTACTATTGATGTAGAGAAATGCCTTGTATAAATGTTTCCATCAATGATTGGTGTTGACATCAATGTTGGTATTTCCATCAATGCCAAAGGGGGAGATTGTTGGATCATGTTGTCATTGATGCCAAAGGATTGATGTCAAAGGATTGATATCAAAGGATTGATGTCAAAGGATTGATATCAAAGGATTGATGTCAAAGGAACAATTTCTTTTCATAGTATATTGATGAAGTATGTATTGTCATTGTTGTCAATGGATTGATGTCAAGTGAAGTCATTGATAAATGATGCATAGATGATGTCATGCATAGATGAATATGGATCAATGTGTTGTCATTGATATATGATGAATATATGGCTTGATGCATTCATGTATTGATCGTTGGATCATGTGATCATGCATGGAATCAATGACAAAGGGACAATGTCATAGTGATGTATTTTCATGGGTTATTCTAGTTGGATTGATGTAAAGATGACTCATTATTGTCGTGTCATGATTGATAGGAAATACAAATGGATGAACTCCAAAGTGGTTCCCTTATGGTGAAAGATCTCATGGGAAGATGCTTTGTGGTTGAGTTATCCTAGAAGCATGGTTAGAGAAACCATGCTTAAATATGGAATAATGAGATGAAGATCATTGAATTTTTTAGTGAAACTATCCTAGATGGATAGTGCTTGTCATGCCATTTTCGGTGGTATGTGGAATGTCACATAACTCCTCACGGTTTGATATTTATGTTCTTACAGAGTTGGAGGACCCTCATATCATGTCTAGAATCCCCAAAAGGTCAAACAAGTCACAGTGCTTACAAAAAAGAAATTATTTAAATAATAAAGTGAAGTGATAAAGTCAAGAGGATTATTTAAATAATAAAGTGAATGGAGAACTTTATATTTATGGAAAGTGGTTATAAGAGGCTTAACCCTAAAATGAGGAAAGTGGGTTAAGTGGTCAAGTGGCTATTGGATATATGGACAAGTGGAAAATTGGACAAAGTTGGACATAAGTAACTATGTGGACAAAGTGGTCTAGAAGATGCTTTTAAGGAAGCTACTTGGAGAGTATAAATAAGAGGCAAGGTTCTCTTGTGAGATACATATCTTGAGTATATATTGAAGATCTATTCTGAGAGAGAGATTGAATGGAGGATCTCATGGACGCATCAAAGTTTCTGTAAGTTTGAGATCTTGATGGAGAAAGTTTTGAAGGTTCAGAAACCCTAATTTATGAAGGAGTACACGAGCAACAGTGGGCCAGAGAGCATACATACATAGGATGCAGTGAGTCAGAGTGAATACATAGGTGGGATGAAGGAGGATAGAGTGTGTATAGTTGGAGGATGTCATGAAGAATTGAGTGTGAGTTGAAGCTAGGTTCTTGAAGTCTAAAACAAGTTCCAGATCTGCATTCTATGGGCTCACATCTACCATAGAAACTCTAGTATGGTTACTTAGTTGTCTTGATGGATACTCTTGATTATTGTATGATGAATTCTTGGTATGGTTGTTGTGATATGGATATGCTGGTTGATTGATAGAGTGAACAATACTCTTATGATTTAGTACTGATATGGTTTCCATAGTATACTAGTTACTTATGATTGAGTAACATTCATATTTTTTGGTTGAGGAGCATGAGTAAGTTGTTGGAGAGAATATATATTTTGTGCTTGGTTATGGTACAGATTGGACACTGAAAGAAATAAGTTGATGTGACTGAAGGCTGCAGAGGATTTGAGTTTTTCAAGGAGAGAAAACCCTAGTTGTTTAGAAGGCATACTCAGGCTATAGTATAGATAGGCCGCATGCATACAAGAGATGAACTACTTATAGGGCGCGTACATACGCGTGCTGCACTACTGACAAGTAATGTACCTTTTTACATATTGGTATATGTTGAGGATTGAATCCTCTTCTCAGTTGGTGTTGAGTTGTGTAAGATCAGTCTTGCATTGCAGAGCTAGTGCTCTTGTGGAGTTATAAATCTATTCAGTTGTTGTTGATAACCCAAGGATTGTAGTCCATAATAAAAAGGAAATTGTACATACATCTTGTGTTCTTTGTGTTCATTGTGGTGATGACTTATGTATGATATATGTTGTTGCTAGATGTTTTTGACATATGTTCACATTTAACTGGTTATAAATGATAGTAATAATTGATGATTAAGTGATGATTGTTAACTAAGGAGTTTTATGAAGGAAAGTTTTAAAAGATCCCTACATTGATTCACCCCCCCCCTCTCAGTGTGGTCGATGTATCCAACAACCTTCACTCCCTCTGTGATATGAACCCAATGGGGGAATATACGGGCCTAATATTTGTTATTCAATTTGACTTTATTAGTGAGGATGTTTTCCAACTCCCAGTTGGTCACCTCTACTCACCCATTTTCTTGAGGGTGGTATATAGCGGATTTTCTATGGCCTATTTTGTTTAGTTGCATGATATTTTTAGTCACATTAAAGGTGAATTAGGGGATCTGATCTGTAATTATTTTGATTGGAAAACCAAACCTAGAAAATATAAATATTCTCATGTAGGAATTTTGATACTTTTCTTTCACTTGCATTCTTCGGGGAATTTACCTCTTCCCATTTGGTCAAATATTCAGTGCATACTATGATGCGATTATTTTGTTTTGAAGGAGATTTAATGGGCCCTACAAAGTCCAAGCACCATTTTTTGAATATTTGAAATGGTACTTGATGTTGTAGTGGCATAACATCCATTTATTTTGGATTTCCCATCCATTGGCATTCATCACAATGGGAGACATATTGTTCATAATACTTATGTTGAAGAGGTCGATAGTATCCCACTTATAGGATCTTGTAGAATGTCCTATTTAAAAACATATTGGCATCCACAAGGATCAACATGGCATGCATTGTTAAGCTTATACGTATACTGAGAGGGGGCTGAATCAATATAAAATAATTTTTACTTTATTTAACCATTCATCAATCATTCATTAGTTAAGAAACAATAATCACATATAAAATCAAATCACAATGCACAGAGTTTAACGTGGAAACCCTTACGAGAGAAAACCACAAAAATGTATCTTTATAAATGTCTATAGGAACCAACCTACTATTATAAATATTATAGGTACCAACCTACTAGAGACACCAATATCCTTAGCTAAGCACCAACTTAACAAGATGTAGGATCCAACCTTCTGGAGACATCGATCTCCTCAACTAAGCACCAACTCAGAAAGATATGTGTAGATAGAAATCCATTATATTCATACATAGAGTACTTCTGAATTCACCTGGATTCTTAATTCCACAAACAATCCTTCAAACCTTAGTCACATGTAGCCTTCTTGCCATAGCAATCCTCATAGAATCATTCAAAATGTAACCACTGATGATAACATTCACTAATGACAACATTCACTTACGACAACATCCAATGAAGACAAAATTAACTGATGACAACATCCACTGGTGGAAAAATCACAACCTCAAAATAATGCACATGACATCATCATAGACCTTCAATCCTTCATAATGCACCTTGAGAACAAGAAACACCTCAATAAAATCCCTTAGACTTCTCTTGCACACAAGAAAGACACCCTAACACCTTTAGTGCACCTCGGATCACTTATTCACACATCGAACTTGATCTCTTATGTTACAAAAATAGGATCACGGAGAAATAAAATAAAACAAATGTGGAAATAAAACACAAAAGATACACAATACAATAGAGACACAGATATACATGGTTCACCCTGTGTGGGCTATGTTCACCAGAGAAATTTCCAGGTCTCTCCTTTATTGTTATCCAACAAATGAAGGGATAGAACCTACAACAAACCCGTTGTAACTTCCTCTTCTTTCTCTCACAGTCTCCTCTATCAGAATAAAATATTCACTATGATACATAGCCGCAATACATTTCCCTCATAAAAGAGGGTTTCCTTCTAGGGAAAAAAACCCTAACATAACTTCTACCGTTAGATCTATGACCTTGTAATGAATGGTCCAGATTTACAATGAAATTACAATACACATTTACAAGGCAATGTTTCCTTCGGGGGATTTTCCCCCAAAACCCCATTGGGGACCCTCTTTCCCCTAGACCCCATAGGGTGGGTAACCCCCACCTAGATGAGTGTACATTCTTCTAGGGTGTAAAGTCTTCATGGGGTATAAAAACAACCAAAAACAAAGAACTCTGAATCAAGAAGATAATTAGGCTCCACAACCAACATATTACTTGGTTGCACTACAAATACACACATCTATCATGTATTTATATTAATTATATCCCCACTTTCAAGGATGACCTGTAAAGACTAGTTTAGCCGATATGTAAAGACTGGCTGAGTCGACCTCAATTTTTTGGCTGGGTTGTCAGATAAAAAAATTCATATCTCCTCATTCCTAGGGAGTTAGAGGGAAAGCCACATACCATTGTAAATGTATCAAAATAATATTTAAATTCATATAACTTGTTCTCCCATTTGAGCGAGTTATTTAGGGTAAAAATTCCTTCAAATATAGGGTATCCAAACTGACCAAAAATAATACTTTCAATAATGTCCATATTGCAATCTTTATCTTGGACATTTGTAGGCCCCCATGTATTTGAAATCAATGAAAACAATATTTACAACACTATCCCCCTTTTTCATTGATGGAAACCCTTAGTCAATTATGATATCCCCCCTATCTGCAAATTTTCTTGTGTCTGCAATTCTTCCATTGTCTGAAACTTCTCCCTGTTCGACATCAATGGAAAAGGGATGCTCCCTTATATCTTGTGCTTCTCTTTACTAACAAGATGAGAGGGATATCACTCTAATCTTCTATTCTAAACACTTTTCTTCTTTGACTTCATCGAGTATGTATAAATCACTTTAGGTTCTATTTGCATTTTCCACCAGTTTTCCTAAAGATGTTTTCTTTATATTACACCATTTAGAATTAAATGTGAGGTTTTATCCTTGATCACACATTTGAATGATGCTTAGAATATTGTGCTTTAACCCTTCAACATGCAGGTAATTATGTGTCTTAGTCTTTCCATTATCGAGACTAACAATACATTTTCCAACTATCCTTGTAGAGCCATTATCTCCAAAAATAACCTTTCCTCCTTTTTCTTCCTTCAAGGTGAGAAACTTGGTCTAGTCCCATGTCATGTGTTTTGAACATCCACTATCAATGTACCATTGGTTCCCTTCATTTTGAGCATAAAGTGAAAGTCCACATTCTTCCTTCTTATGTTCTTCTTTCGTCCTTTTCCATGCCTTTGTCTATTCTTCTTTATGTTTGGAAAGAACATCTTCTTCCTTAGTTATCATGTTTCTTCTACAATCATGCGCTATGTTCCCATAGTTATTTAACTAATAAAATTCAACACTGTAATCAAGTATAATCTGAATATTAACTTGATCTAAAATTCAAGATCTTTTAACCATTATTTGCATCTGAATTTTTAACTGTAAACCACCTTTGTAATGAAAATTAAAGAACATCCATCAAGAACATGAGCACATAAACATGTAAGCAAACCATCCATGAACAATAATTGGTAACGGAGTTCACTAGACCCCCTGGCTATGTCTCTGGGCCACTTTCCAAATGGAAAGGCCGATAGATTAAGTATTCAAATGCTTACAAAGTGAATTCTGAATTCTGTCAGTCATATACAGTAACAGACTTCAACAATAGCTGGAAGATGAAATACTGAGACTTAAAGTATGAACATAAATACCTTTCTATGTATCCGAAAGATTATGTGAGCACTTTTCTGTCTGGATGCCTGAATGCAAAAACGGAAGCTGGATCTGGAATCCTTGCGAAAAACTGAGTCTTTTTTAGTATAAACTCAATATATTTCAGAAATGGACTCAGAGTGCTCTTCTTGGCACAATTCCCAAAATCTGCCTCTGATCCGTGTGCAAAACCACCTTGGTCACTGTGCAAAACCACCTCGGTTTGCATGCCAGTCTCTATCTGCATCAAACACCCCCTCAGGATCTGTTCCCATGGCTCATTTAAATAATGGGAAAAACCCAAAAGGGGGGCGTGGGCCATAGGCCACGTGCCCACCCAAATCCCACCAAATTCGGTAATGTTTAAGGTTATTCTGCCACCTCTCGCTACGTCTCATGGTGGTGGCGTGTTGGTATATGTGGTGGTTAGGAGGGTGGAAGTCTTAGGGTCAAACCCAAGGGCTTCTCCTCCCACTGTGATTTTATTTTGGCTTGGCGCGATTTGGTTTAACATATGGTTGGTCTTTAGTTTATGGCAAAGTTTGTGGAGGCATATGGTAAGGTTTCAATCTAACACTTAGATACCAGGGGGGGGCCTCAGTGTTGGCAAGGTTGATGGCTAAGCCCTTGACCACCCCACTTTCTCCCAACCATGTGGTCATCGTGGCCTTATCCTAAGGTCTTGGGTTCAATTCCCATAGCCCCAAATTACATTTTTTAAACCATTTCCAACCATTTTTCACCATTTTAATCATCTTTGACGAAACTTCAACTGTTGATATCTTCATCATCTGGAGGTCATTTTTCCCGAAACGAACATCACCAGAAAGTTGTTGACGAGCTCTTCCACTTTGTAATATTTACTTTGCATTTTGAATACTTTAACTCTATCAAATTTTGAGATGATCCACCTGGATCAAACCTTCCCATTGGAAAGCTTTTTGGCCACAAAAAGTATGAAATCATTCAGGAAATAAGTGAGGGTATAATTACCTCACTCTTCCGGTCTCCAACCACCTTTCTTTGCTTGGATGCATTCCTTTTAACCCCACACGAAGAAACTCCATGTCTCCTCTTCGTGAAGATCTGACCTTCTTGTCCAGTATTACATCTTCTTGAAGTTCATTAAGATACTCAGGAGAAAACTCGTCCACAGAAGGTACTTGAACCTGTACATCTTGGTCTATAATCATAGGTGGCTCATACAATTTCAAGTTTTCCACATTAACAATTGAATACATTTGCATATAAGGAGGCAATTCTAATCTGAAAGCATTATTACCGACTTTGTCCAAAATTGTAAAGGGTCCATACCTGATAGGTTTCAACTTTCTACCTTCACCTTGAAGTCGATCTTTGCTAATATGAAGCCATACTTGATCACCAATCTGAAAATGATGATCTATGCGATGCTTTTCATGCCTTTTTTTGTATTTGTCCTGACTTGATTCCAACTGTTCCTGCACTGCTTGATGAATTACCTGAATCTGCTAAATAAACCTTCGAGCTTTATCTGCATCAACCTGTTCACATTCCACTGTATCTTTCCCAAAAATGAAGTCTAAAGGAGACTTTGGAAAGTACCCAAAACATGTCTCAAAGGGAGACTTTTGAGTAGAAGAGTGTATATCTCTATTGTAGGCATGTTGTACATAATGCAATTGTTCATCCCAAAGCTTGGGATGGTTAGCACAATACCCTCAAAGAACATGTACCACAGTTCGGTTGATCACTTTAGTTTGACCGTCGGTTTGTGGATAAAATGTTGTGCTTTTCTTCAGCTTTGTGTCCATAAGTTCCCATAAAGATGACCAAAATTTCCCAAGAAAATGGGAATCTCGATCAGAAATAATAGAAGTAGGAAGTCCAAAATGGACCCATACATTTTGAAAGAACAAATGAGCAGTCATCTCAGTTGTGATCTTCTTTTTACAAGGCATGAGTATACACATTTTACTGAATCAATCCACAACAACATACAAATAGTCATGTCCTTTTCTAGACATTGGTAAACCTCCTACAAAATCCATTGAAACACTTTCCCATGGATGAGAAGGAACTGGAAGTGGAGTGTACAAGCCTAACTTTTTATTACTTGGTTTGCTTGTTGCACACATGACACAACCTTTTACATATTTGGACACTGTTTCATTCATTCGAGGCCAATAGCAGAATTTTTGTAATTGTGCTACGATTTTACCTACTCCAAAATGCCCTGAAATGAGAGAAGTGTGAGCTTCTCTTATCACATGCACTCTTTCACTTTGTGGAATACAGACTTTACCAAGATGATACAACAACTTGTCATTGATATGACAATTCAATTCTTCATTCTGATATCCTTGCCTTAGTGATTCATAAACTTCTTTGAAATCTTCATCCTTAGTATATTGTTCAACATAGCTTGCATGAACTAAAGGACGTTGTTGCATAACAATAGAAGAATTTGTTGGAGGTCTAAATAACATATCTGTAGCTTTTTTCTGAATTCCTTTCTTATACTTAATAACCAAATGAAATTGTTGTAAAAAACCCATCCATCTGAAATGCCTTGATTGTTGTAGCTTAGTTTGTGATTGTAAATATTGTAGTGGTTGATGATCAGTATGTATGATTGTTTCTTTACCCATTAGGTAATGTTTCCACTTTTTAACACTTTGTAATAATGCATACAACTCTTTTTCATAGGTTGGATAGTTGATTATTATTTTAGAGAAAGTTTCAGAATGATAGCATATTGGCTTTTTATGTTGCATTAAGATTGTCCCCATTGCATAACCACTAGCATTAGTTTCTACCTCAAATGGTTGTTGTAGATCTGGCAGTGCAAGTACTGGAGCTGTGTTGATCTTTTCTTTTAGTGTGTCGAAGGATTTTTGTGTCTTACCTTCCCATTGAAAGACTCTGTTCATACCTGTCAAAGCATGTAAGGGAGGATCTATGAAGGATAAGTTCGCAATGAACTTCCTCCAATATTGGGATGCTCCCAAAAAGCTTCTCCCCCTACAATGTAACCTAGATATACTAAAGATGTATTTCCAAATTCACATTTAGACATCTTTAAATAAAAATTTTCCCTTACAAGTACATCCAATACCTGTTTAACATGCTTGACATGCTCTTCCCAAGTTCAACTAAAAATCAGAATATCATCTAAGTAAACTATGAAAAAATCATCAATGAAGGGTCTAAACACATCATTCATCACCATCATAAATGTTGTGGGTGCGTTACAAAGCCCGAATGGCATTACCACCCATTCATACAATCCTTGTTTGGTTTTAAAAGTTGTTTTCCAAATATCAATGTCATGAATATGGATTTGATGATAGCCACTTCTTAAGTCTAACTTAGTGAAAAATATTGCACTCTTTAACTGATCTAAAATATCATCAATTCGAGGAAGAGGATACCTGTTCTTTATTGTGATTCTGTTCAGTGCCCTGTAATCAACACACATACACCATGTGCCATCTTTCTTTGGCACCAAAAAAATTGGTGAACCACATGGAGAGGAACTTGGTTGAATGGTCCCTCTTTCAATCAATTCCTGAACCTGTTTCTTTATCTTTGCATTCTCAATAATGGAAGACCTGTACATACCAACATTAGGAAGAGGTACATCCTACTGCAAATGTATTTCATGTTGAATTTCCCTTTTAGGAGGTAAACCTTCAGGTTCTTGAAACAAAATATCATAATCAGATACCACCTTTATCAATTCCTTTTTAATTTTATGATCACAACCTTTAAAGGATTCAGTTTGTTCAACATCTTTTTCTTTGACTATCATAAGCACAAAGTTCTTACTTGCATTTATTAACCTCTTCATTTGATTTGCAGAAACTAAAGAAAGATTAGTTTTCATGCGATGTGCACGAATGATATATTCAATACCATCCTTAGTGAGATGATACCTATTATCTTCCCTATAAAAGATAGCCTTCCTATCATATAGATATGGACTACCCAACACAATACCACAGATATCCAATGGAACCACATCTAGATCTACCTCATCCACAAATACAGAAGTGATGGCAAACCTATGTCTACATTGTTTTGTAACTTGTAATTGTGCATTATCACATACCCATCCAAGTGGATATGGCCTAGGGTATAACTTAGTTTCCAATTGTAATTTTTTAACAATTTCTTCTGAAATGAGGTTTTCTTGTGATCCACTATAAAAAAGAGTATCAATTTTTGTATGCTTAGAGATAAATCTAATATGAAATAACTCACTTCTCTTTCTTTCATCAATAACAGGTTCATTTCTTGAAATAGAACAAGAAGGAATATTACCTTGGATAATTGTAGCAATGACCTTAGTTTCATCCCTAGAGTCTGATCCCAAATCATGTTGGATTACTGCTGCAATAGTCTTTTTGTCTTCTTTATTCTGAAACTTTTCAGGCTTGAGTTCTGGATGAAGTTTCCAACATTTGGAAGCATCATGACCTTTTTTCTGGCAATGAGTACATGTAGGCTTATCTCCTTCCCTCTTCAAAGTAGCTGTGTGCTTGCCTTTCCCTTTACCTTTAAACTTATTTCCATCGGGTTTGAAAGGTTTCTTGGAAAAGTTCTCTTTGGTATTCTTCCCCTTTGTCTCTATGTGAGTTTCTTGAACACACACCTCATCAAGGTTATTTGGATTAAACATCAATATCATATGACGTAAATAACTATGCAATCCTCTTATATATTTGAGAAGAGTTTCCTAGGTGTAGAGAGGTATACCAAGTACCAATGCTCTTTTTCGAAATTCTTGTGTGCATTCTTGCACACTTTGTCCCTTACCTTGCCTCAGATTTTTCCAATCCATCATAGCTTGTTGCATATACCCTAATGGATAAAATTTCTTTTTAAGTGATGAAATGAACTCATACCAAGAGGAAATGATTTTTCCTTTTGTGGAAAGATCCTCTTGAGATATTCTCTCCCACCAAATGAGAGTAGTCCCTCCAAGTCAGAGAGAAGTCAACTGAATTTTAACATCATCTTCAGTAAAATTTTGAATCCTACAATAAACTTCAATTTGACGGATCCAGTTGTCCAATTTTTCAGCATTAAGCTCTCCATTATACATAGGTAATTCAAACTTAATATCAAGATTTAAACGAGGCATATTAAGATCAACTTTTGTTTTTTGTTTTTCAAATGGAGAAGGAATAGAACCATCAAGAAAAGATGGAGAAGTTGGTGGGGTTTTAGGAGGTTCCTTGCCACCTCCTTCTTTTTTACCTTATGTATGAGATGGTCCACCTTGTTCAGCTTTCTTTCAATCTTGATAGAGCTCCTCTACCATCGTTTGCATTCTCATGAAAACTTTTAGAAATTCCCCTTCAGAAGGGATAGAAGAAACTGCTTCTTCTCCTTTTGGTGAAGACATCCTTCCTCTTCTTGAACCAATCTCTGGATCAAACTCTTCAAGTTCTCCTTCACCACGCTAAATCTTGGACCTTGTTAACATAAAATTAAAAATGCATTGGTTAACTTCGCTCTGATACCAACTTAATATGAATATTATCTTGATCTAAAATTCAATATCTTTTAACCATTATTTGCATCTGAATTTTTAACTGTAAACCACCTTTGTAATGCAAAATTAAAGAACATCCATCAAGCACATGAACACATAAACATGTAAGAAAACCATCCATGAACAAGAATTGGTAACAGAGTTCACCAGACCCCTTGGCTACGTCTTCGGGCCACTTTCCAAATGGAAAGGCCAATAGATTAAGTATTCAAATGCTTACAAAGTGAATTCTGAATTTTGTCAGTCATATACAGTAACAGACTTCAACAATAGCTGCAAGATGAAATTCTGAGACTTTAAAGTATGAACATGAATACCTTTCTATGTATCCAAAAGATTCTGTGAGAACTTTTCTGTCTGGATGCCTGAATGCAAAAATTGAAGCTGGACCTGGAATCCTTGTGAAAAACAGAGTCTTTTTTAGTATAAAATCGATATATTTCAGAACTGGACTCAGAGTGCTCTTCTTGGCACAATTCCCAAAATCTGCCTCTGATTCGTGTGCAAAACCACCTCGGTCACTGTGCAAAACCACCTCATTTTGTGTGCCAGTATTTGTCTGCATCAAAATCCCCCTCAGGATCCATGCCCGTGGCTCATTTAAATAATGGGAAAAACCCAAAAGGGGGGCATGGGCCATAGGCCACGCGGCCACCCAAATCCCACCAAATTCGGAAATGTTTAAGGTTATTCCACCACCTCTCGCCACGTCTCATGGCGGTGGTGCATTGGTAGACATGGTGGTTAGGGGGGCGAAAGTCCTGGGGTCAAACCCACGGGCTTCTCCTCCCACCGCATATGTGATTTGATTTTGGCTTGGCATGATTTGGTTTAACATATGGTTGGTCTTTGGTTTATGGCAAAGTTTGTGGAGGCATATGGTAAGGTTTCAATCTAACACTTAGATACCAAGGGGGGGCCTCAGTGTTGGCAAGGTTGAGGGCTAAGCCCTTGACCACCCCCCTTTTTCCCAACCATTGGGTCATGGTGGGGTCAATTCCCATAGCCCCAAATTACATTTTTTAAACCATTTCCAACCATTTTTCACCATTTTAACCATCTTTGACGAAACTTCAACTGCTGATATCTTCATCATCTGGAGTTTGTTTTTCCTGAAATGAATGTCACCGGAAAGTTGCTGACGAGCTCTTCCACTTTGAAAGATTTAATTTTCATTTTGAATACTTTAACTCTATTGAATTTTGAGATGATCCACCTAGATCAAAGTAGGGGGGAAAATGAAATGTAGTTTATATCATCAAACCCATGAAAAATTCTAGTTTTTTTTCTCACATAATCATTTTTTATGGTTTTATAAGAACCTTTGTTTATATACATTATCACTTCTTACAAAATCTTTACAATCTATGTTTTATGAAACAAATTATTGCAAGAAAAACAATAGCCAAGAAAGCGATTTTGGTATCGGTTTTTAAAAGGTATTATTAGTGGAACAACTCTTCTGAACTCATTCTTTTGGGAAGAATTAGATTTTTTTTTGTCATCGTCTCCTTTCATGCTACTTATTTCATTATTTTTGGAACATTTGATAATAGTGGCATACTTTTAGGTTTTTCTTCATTTTCCTTTTCTGATGGCTTTGTGACCTTAGTGCTTTCATCTCCCTCAGGGGGGTATTTTGTTTTTCATCATAGGCAATACCTATATTGATGAATGGTAACCTTTGGAAGTTAATAATACTATCTAATATTTCAATATTCTTTCAAAACTTTAAGATTATCTTCAATTGATCAATTGTTTTCTCTAGTTCCTTTCTTAAGGAAACCATTTCAACTTCTAGCTTCTTACAATTTTCTTCCTTTTATTTCAATTGGATTCTCACCACTTCTTTTATCCTTTTTTCCTATTCTAGTTTACTCTTTAGGATGATAATTTTATTCTCTTTTTATTCAATATCATGATCCCCCTCTTCATATTTCTACAATTTCTCTTTATTCTTTCTATTCCTTTCCTTAAGTTTGTCTATTTATTCTAAGGAACTAAATATTTCTTCTTCAAGTTTCACTTCCCCATCAATGTCTTCTTCTTCTTCTTCTTCTAATTTTTCTTTCTTATTGTCTTCACTTTCTTTATCAGTAGAATTTGTATCCATGGAAATGAAGAGGAATTCATCTTTCTTAATATCAAAAACATATCCATCAATTTATTCAAATGAGCTACTATTCTCTCTAGAGTAAAAACTCTTCTTCTTAGCATATTTTCCTCTTTTGTGTCTATAATATTTTATTATATTGCTATGTTCTTCTTTGACATTATTTTCCTCATCATCATCGTCTTCCCTTTTTTCATATGGACATTTAGCAACAAAATTCCCTACTCTACCACAACTAAAAAATATGAAGGGTAGCTTACCTTTTTGTTTCCCATATCCTGTTTTATCTTTCTCAAAAATTGTCATTCTTCTATATCTGATTCATGGCTGAAAAAAAAAAGAATTTGTGTCCTTTTTCCTTCTTTGATTCTTTGAAAGCTACTTCTTTTTGTGTTGGATTTTCTTTTTCTTTCCTCATCTCATATGAATCAAATCTTAAGTGGAGAGACCTAAGCACTTATTTCACAATCACTTATTCTTCAACCTCCTCACCAAGTCCTTTGATGGTGTTGACAATTTCATACACTCAAAGAAAATAGGCTGCACCATTTTCTTCGTCTTCCATTTTCAAACTCTTGAACTGTCTTCTATGATTTTGGAGATTTTCCTTCTTCACTTTGTCATAAACTTCATAGATGTTTTGAATTTTATACCAAATATAATTTTTCGATTTAAAATACAACACCTTGAATTTTTTTTATTCTGATAGACCACTCAATATAAAATTCATGGATTTTGCATTATGTTCACTAGGATTCTTCTCGACTGCATCTATTGGTGGGGTTGTTGGGGATGTATAACCATTCACGACTTATTTCCAAATATCAAACCAAATATACATTAGATAATTTTTCATCCTTACACTCTAGAATGCATAGTTTGTTCTGTCAAACAATGGACCCTTGTTTGTGAAGAAACCTTCTTGACAAGACATGTGTGCTCCTGAGATCTACCTTCTAGTGGTTAGACTGTTTTTGAAGGAACCCACTCTGATTCCAAATGTTGAGCTTATGCTTATAATTAGAGGGGGGAATGGATTAGTATACGATATTTTTTACTTTATTTAACCATTCATTAATGATTCATTAACTGATAAAAAACAATCAGATATAAACTCAAATCACAATGCACAGAGTTTAACGTGGAAACCCTTGTGGGAGAAAACCACAAAAAATTATCTTTAAAATTTCTATAGGGACCAACCTAATGGTACAAATATTGTAGGAACCAACCTACAGGAGACACCAATATCGTTAGCTAAGCACCAAATCAACAAGATGTAGACACCAACCTACTAGAGACACCAATCTTCTCATCTGAGAACCAACTCAACAAGATATGTGTAGATAAAAATCCAAGATCCTCGTACAAAAATTACTTATGACTTCACCTGAATGATTCATTCCGTATAAAATCCTTCAAACGTTAGTCACTTGTAGTCTTCATACCCTTCCAATTCTCAAGGCATCATTCCCAAAATGTAATCACCGATGACAACATTCATTGACGTCAAAATTCACTGACAACAACATCCATTGATGGAAACATTCACTCACGTGAACATCCACTCACATAAATATCCATTGAAGGAAACATCACAACCTCAAAAAAATGCACACGGAAACATTACAGATCTTCATTCCTTCATAGCACACGTTGAGAACAAGAAATACCTCAAGAAAATTCCTTAGACTTCTCTTTCACACCAGAAAGAAACCTCAACACCTTTAGAACACCTCAGATCACTTATACGCACCTCAAACTTGATATATTTCTTGGTTTCACTACAAATGTGCACATCTATCATGTATTTATAGTAATTCCATCCCCACTTTCAGGGATGAGCTGTAAAGACTGGTTGAGCCAACCTCAATTTTTTGGCTGGGTTGTCAGACGAAAAAAATCATATCTCCTCATTAATAGGGAGTTAGAGGGAATTCCATATACCATTGAAAATGTATCAGAATAATATTTCCAACTATATAAATTGTGGTCCCATTTGAGCTAGGTATGTAGGGTAAAAATTCCTTCAAAGATAGGGTATTCAAACTGACCAAAAATAATACTTTCAACAATATTCATCTTGCAATGTTTATCTTGGACATCTATAGGCTCCCTCTTTCTTTAACATCAATGGAAACAATATTTCCAACATGCATGTATAATATCATGTACTTCATCCTATTTGATACACCTTATGAGAATAAATTTTTTTCCAAGATTTAACAAGTAGCCTTTGATCCATGTATATGTGACATTTTTCCTTAAATCTTGCAACGATCCCTATAAGATAAGTGTTTAGGAGATATACCTATAGCTAGGTAGTTTTCTATGTCAGAAAATCAGGGATTTTATATGGAGAATGAAAATAGATGTTCATTAGGACAATTTCCATCTACAACATCATTATCTACAATATTTTTCAGTTTTGATAGAAAATCTACAACAACATTCTATTTACATGTCTTGTTAAGGATTGTTAGATCAACTTCCTACGGTAGTTAGAGAAACCTAATTATATTTCCATTAATATCATATTTATTCATTAAATATATGATGATATCATGATCTATATGGACAAAAACTAGGTATCTAGTGGCACAATATCTAAATTTGTTAATGGCATATGCAATTGTAAGATTGTTTCTTAGTGATATTATAATTCAATTAACTACATATCAGTTTTTTCTGATAAAATGAATTGGAAATGGGTTCATATCTTCTTGTAGGCCTAAAACTACCCCTAATTATTTGTCATATGCATATGTATGAATGTGAAATTGTATATTCCACTTGGAACCTTGTAATACACGGGATGAGATAAGTTTTTCCTTGATGTTATCAAAGNTTTTTTAAATATTTGATGAGCCTTCAATGATATCCTGCATGGCCTAGAAAACTCCTTACATCTTTTTTTCTTTTGGGGTTTAGGTAGGAATTAAATTATGTTCATGTTAGCTTGGTCTACTTCAATCCCCTTAGAAGAGATATGTTAAACCTGGAAAATTCCTCCACTCATGAGCATGTTTCATTTTTCATGACTTAGTGATAGGTTCATTTCCTTACACCTTTTTAACACATGATCAAGATTGGTTAATTCCTATTAGAATGAATTCCCATATGGGGTGAAATAATACATGTTGATTTCTATAGTGCCATGGAATATATATGAGAATATGATGAGGACAACTCATTGGAAGGTTGCAAGAGAATTGCATAGGCCAAAGGGAAGGACCTTGTAGGAAAATGTTCCCCTGGGAAAGTAAAAGTAATTTTGTTTCAGTCCTTAAGGCAATATGCATATGGTTATATCCACTAAACGTATATAAAAATGAAAAGTACCTTTTACTTGCTAAATAAACTAGTACTTGATCAATGAAAGGTAAGGGAAAGTGGTCATTTATTTTGGACTTATTGATCTCTTTGTAATATAAAAACACCCTCCATTTTCCATTTTCCATTTTTATTGGGAACTATAATAAATGGTGAAACCCATTCACTTTCATATATTGGGTAGAGGAATCCTTCATCTAAAAGTTTTACTAATTCTCCTTTGATTATATCTTTTAAGGTAGGGTTAATTCTTCTTTAACAATGCTTAATTGGTGTATATTCATCCCTGATGTAGATGTGGTGTGTATAAATACTTGGATGAACACCTTACTTGTCTTTGTAATCCCATGATAATATTGTTTTGTCGTTTCTAAGAATAATTAGTGACTATAATTCTTGGAAAACAATCAAATTAGTGTTTATTTTGAGAGTTTTATAGGGAAATATTTTCAAGGAACGTCTTTCAAATAAATAGGAACCTTAGACTATCTCACTTCCCCTTGGCTAGTATATTATTCAATTTTCACAAATCTTGGATACAAATTTTTCATGTAATTTGAAAATGAAAGTGTATTCATCTATATTTTTCATGGACATGACTATTTCAATTGTAAGGATAATGTGTACGATTTCCTACAAATTGATTCTCCTTCTTCGTGTCCTACCCACATAGGTATTTTAGTATTAATGAGTGGCTTGGCAGGGGGTAGAGGAAAATTTTGTTTTGAGGTCGACCATTTGCAATGGTCATGTTTCCTTCAATAAAATTGATATATGCATCAACTATAGCCAACCAATCTCTTCCTAAAATGAGGGTATACCCATTCATGTTAGATTTGGTTTAATGTAGTATAAAATGTATTAGTTACTCACATGAATCAATGTGTTACATCCTCTAATACTCCTTCAATATTTATATTTAATCTATATGCTAGTTAGAGTATAGTAGGTGTGTGTATCAATAGTTACCTATGGTCTAGTATGCATAATATCCTTTTTCAACGTTGATGGTTGGCCCTAGATCTATTAGAGTATTCCAAATCAATTTTTTGTTGATGTAGACATATAAAACTAGACTACTTGGATCCAAGTATTTAGGAACAAATATTTTTCTTAACATAAGATTTGCAAGTTACCCTATTACATTTACTATAGGAGAATATTTTCTTTTTATTCCTATATTCTTAATGAATTCTTCTTTTATTAACTTATTGTAGACATGAATATACTTAATATCTTGGAGGATAGGGATTTTGACACATAATTTTTTGAGTTCATCTAAGAGGTAATTATCTTAGATGGTGTAAGTCTTCTTAGCTTCTAGCATTTTAGGAAAATGTGGTTTTGGTTTAGGAATAGTTTGTTCTTGTGGAAAATATTCCTCCTCCTTAAATCCCTTATCCTCTATGGCATATACAAAAGGGGAGGGGTTGTTAATACCTTCCACGATATTATAATGATCTCTTGAAGATCCATATAGTAGGTTTGGTAGGTGTTCATCTCATTATTGTATACTTGTTGGACCTGACTATTGTTTGGATTGGGTGTTGTATGGGTAAGAAACTAGGTTTGTTTTGGGATTTGTTGGTTACTTCTCATTGAAGAATTCATTTATTGTGGTGGAGGTAGGAACGATTCTTGTTTTTATTGGGTTTGGGGTCTCCACCCCCTGGATATTTACTCCATTGGTATTTTTACCTTCGAGGTTGAGATGCAAATGATTGAAAGAAATGTTGGAATGGTTAAGGATGGTTTTGGTACTAGCATTGATTTTTCACTATCTAGAAAGGTTGATTAGAACGATACCAAGGTTAAGTATGATGTTTTTCATTATATCTAGAAAACTATTGAGGATGTGAATAAGGCATACCTATTTGAAATGGTCGAGCTATTCCTTGCCTTCTTTGGTTGATGACACATAGTGTCTCCATATTCTCTTAAGATATATGGTAAGTAGCCTTAATACTTGGTAAGATTTGTTTTTTTATTTAGATGTTCCTCTTTATAAATTCCATATATTTCTATAGTATTAAGAGGACATTCATTCCTAGCATGTCTTTTGTGCATTTACGACAACAAAATACTAGATATTTTTTTTCTTCTTCTTGCTTCCTCTTTATTT
This sequence comes from Picea mariana, assembly GCA_032191745.1. Classification (NCBI taxonomy): domain Eukaryota; kingdom Viridiplantae; phylum Streptophyta; class Pinopsida; order Pinales; family Pinaceae; genus Picea; species Picea mariana. The sequence continues at coordinate 107,152 of JASDQU010736689.1, read as the reverse complement.
GCATTGTATATATATTCTTGGCCAATGAATGCAATATGTTAGTTTCCATATCATGTAACAAGAATTCTATTTAATTTTTAGTAAGATTTACAAAATTGGATGATTGTGGTTAAATGTTTCTACCATTCCTTCATTTCCTCCTTGTAGACCTAGAGTAGTTCTTGGATACTTTATTAATGTATTCATAATACAAATACAATATGTCTCCATTTTCAAGGTGATTCAAAGTTTCCATAAATTTCTCTCTTAGCCTTCTAATAAGAACAATCCTGAGGGAGTTATTATCCAATATCCAACTATGAGCCATTTTCTAACTGAGTTGGAACCTTTCCTCAGAGTCATTTAGGGATTCAATTTCTCCTTGAATCATTTTAAAGATTTCATATCTAGTATATATAACATTATATTAGTCCCTATATTTTTGAATGAAGGTTTTCTTCATTAACTCCTCGCTTTTGATGTTGTTTCCTTCTAAACTCATAAACCACCTCAAGGTTGATATTTCCAGGTAGAGGGAAAGAATATTGAGCCTTCAAGAATCTGATGCATAATCATAAGTCATGCAAAAAAATTCAAATTAAAAAAGGAAAGTATCAATTTCTTATGTAATAAGGCCACGGAAATGAGGAAGATAAGAAAGATTGATATTCTTCATCTTTTTCTATCCATTAGTTTCCCAAATGGAGAACTCAAATATTTTATATTGTTTTTCTCTATCTTGAACCTTGGTGTGACAAGATGAATATTCTTCTCCTTATTCTATGGATGGGTTTGAAAAAATACCTTCTCTCTCTTGAGGTAGCTCAATAAATTATTCAATGAATTGTTGGATATTTATTTAACAATCCTCTTGCTCCAATCCTTATTAATTTTATTTGTTTAGAAAACACAAGTTATTGATAAAAATATAAAAAATATTTCTATAGGTTGGTGCATACATATAATGAGTTTTTTTCCTTTTAAAAGAAAAATCAAATGGAATTAAATGCATTTTTTATCACCTCCCAAACAATGGTGCCAAAAAGTGGTGGGCCAAATAATTGCAACAAGATTTTTGAACTCCTCAACATAACTTTAATCTATCAGCATAGGGATGTTCTTCTTTGATTAATTATTGTGCATTGTATGTGAAAAGTTACAATAGTACAATATAAATTATAAAATTTATGAGTAAAGTGTACCCTAAGGATGGCTTGAATGTTTTTTTGTCCCTTTCCTATAAGTAGTTTTTCTCAGGGCCTTCACTCCCTCTACTTAGGAGAAGTAGTAGAGGTTATAGGGTCATTTAGATAGCTTCTACATGGATGATTCAAAATAGGTATTGGAATTTGATAAGGTCATGT
>JASDQU010736689.1:87080-105789 GCA_032191745.1 Picea mariana | reverse complement strand
TTATTGTAGACATGAATATACTTAATATCTTGGAGGATAGGGATTTTGACACATAATTTTTTGAGTTCATCTAAGAGGTAATTATCTTAGATGGTGTAAGTCTTCTTAGCTTCTAGCATTTTAGGAAAATGTGGTTTTGGTTTAGGAATAGTTTGTTCTTGTGGAAAATATTCCTCCTCCTTAAATCCCTTATCCTCTATGGCATATACAAAAGGGGAGGGGTTGTTAATACCTTCCACGATATTATAATGATCTCTTGAAGATCCATATAGTAGGTTTGGTAGGTGTTCATCTCATTATTGTATACTTGTTGGACCTGACTATTGTTTGGATTGGGTGTTGTATGGGTAAGAAACTAGGTTTGTTTTGGGATTTGTTGGTTACTTCTCATTGAAGAATTCATTTATTGTGGTGGAGGTAGGAACGATTCTTGTTTTTATTGGGTTTGGGGTCTCCACCCCCTGGATATTTACTCCATTGGTATTTTTACCTTCGAGGTTGAGATGCAAATGATTGAAAGAAATGTTGGAATGGTTAAGGATGGTTTTGGTACTAGCATTGATTTTTCACTATCTAGAAAGGTTGATTAGAACGATACCAAGGTTAAGTATGATGTTTTTCATTATATCTAGAAAACTATTGAGGATGTGAATAAGGCATACCTATTTGAAATGGTCGAGCTATTCCTTGCCTTCTTTGGTTGATGACACATAGTGTCTCCATATTCTCTTAAGATATATGGTAAGTAGCCTTAATACTTGGTAAGATTTGTTTTTTTATTTAGATGTTCCTCTTTATAAATTCCATATATTTCTATAGTATTAAGAGGACATTCATTCCTAGCATGTCTTTTGTGCATTTACGACAACAAAATACTAGATATTTTTTTTCTTCTTCTTGCTTCCTCTTTATTTGCATTGTATATATATTCTTGGCCAATGAATGCAATATGTTAGTTTCCATATCATGTAACAAGAATTCTATTTAATTTTTAGTAAGATTTACAAAATTGGATGATTGTGGTTAAATGTTTCTACCATTCCTTCATTTCCTCCTTGTAGACCTAGAGTAGTTCTTGGATACTTTATTAATGTATTCATAATACAAATACAATATGTCTCCATTTTCAAGGTGATTCAAAGTTTCCATAAATTTCTCTCTTAGCCTTCTAATAAGAACAATCCTGAGGGAGTTATTATCCAATATCCAACTATGAGCCATTTTCTAACTGAGTTGGAACCTTTCCTCAGAGTCATTTAGGGATTCAATTTCTCCTTGAATCATTTTAAAGATTTCATATCTAGTATATATAACATTATATTAGTCCCTATATTTTTGAATGAAGGTTTTCTTCATTAACTCCTCGCTTTTGATGTTGTTTCCTTCTAAACTCATAAACCACCTCAAGGTTGATATTTCCAGGTAGAGGGAAAGAATATTGAGCCTTCAAGAATCTGATGCATAATCATAAGTCATGCAAAAAAATTCAAATTAAAAAAGGAAAGTATCAATTTCTTATGTAATAAGGCCACGGAAATGAGGAAGATAAGAAAGATTGATATTCTTCATCTTTTTCTATCCATTAGTTTCCCAAATGGAGAACTCAAATATTTTATATTGTTTTTCTCTATCTTGAACCTTGGTGTGACAAGATGAATATTCTTCTCCTTATTCTATGGATGGGTTTGAAAAAATACCTTCTCTCTCTTGAGGTAGCTCAATAAATTATTCAATGAATTGTTGGATATTTATTTAACAATCCTCTTGCTCCAATCCTTATTAATTTTATTTGTTTAGAAAACACAAGTTATTGATAAAAATATAAAAAATATTTCTATAGGTTGGTGCATACATATAATGAGTTTTTTTCCTTTTAAAAGAAAAATCAAATGGAATTAAATGCATTTTTTATCACCTCCCAAACAATGGTGCCAAAAAGTGGTGGGCCAAATAATTGCAACAAGATTTTTGAACTCCTCAACATAACTTTAATCTATCAGCATAGGGATGTTCTTCTTTGATTAATTATTGTGCATTGTATGTGAAAAGTTACAATAGTACAATATAAATTATAAAATTTATGAGTAAAGTGTACCCTAAGGATGGCTTGAATGTTTTTTTGTCCCTTTCCTATAAGTAGTTTTTCTCAGGGCCTTCACTCCCTCTACTTAGGAGAAGTAGTAGAGGTTATAGGGTCATTTAGATAGCTTCTACATGGATGATTCAAAATAGGTATTGGAATTTGATAAGGTCATGTGTCAAAGTATTACAAAACTCTTCATCATCATGTATCTTAAGTCAACTATAAGATCCCATTAATATATGCCTATATACACTATCTAGAAACTAGTAATGAAGTGATGTTGAGACTAAAGACTGTATAATTTATTCCAATAGTAAGAAAGAAACTCAATATCAACCTCTTATATGCCATCCCTTCACCCTCAAAGGATAGTTATCTGCACTCTTAAATCAATTCATTGTTCTAAATAGAAAGAAGACAACATACATAATATCACTCATTATGCTAAGAAAATCTAATGATTATTTGGAGATTCAATGATATTAACCAAGGAGTTGAACACCAAAAATTAAAGAAACAAAAATGCAATGGATATGAAGAAAAATTGTAGAATTGAAAGGGATTGAAATCAAATGATGTAAAGAAAATAAGCTATTGTAATAACTTGCATGAAACTACTACAAGAAATTATAAGATACTAAAAAAACGATAACATAAACGAAAAAAGGGTTCCTTGCATATCCTTTAGTGGGCCCTACTCAATGTCTCTACAAGAACCCTTATTAAAACCACTAAGTTTTCAAGAATTGAAAATACAAGTTCCACATTCATAAAGTAACTTCATGTCAACAAAGTATTCCTTAACAATTTGAATACACCATACTTATAAAAGTACAATGCCATAGGAAAGGAATTGAATAGCTCCTACTTAATCCCAGCTCCTACATATACTAAAACTCACAATTCATCCCTTCAATGAAGAAAAGACTTGACTATCTCTTACTTCATCCTAGCTCCCATTTATAGTAAAAATAACAACTTATACCTTCAATCAATCCTTGATTGAAGGTTACTTGTATCTAGGGTCCCTAAAATTAGGGATCTTTGTTTCAAGGGAAAAATTTCCCTCCTTAATTCATATTCCCTCAATAAAAAAATAAATTTAGGATATCATTCATTGAGTCACTTGAGTACTTGGAATGCTTGGATCCTTAAAAGGTTTGAGAGGAGGATTGATCCCTCTTTTCTCTCATGTGGAAGTTTATGGCTATCACCCTTAGGATTCGAACTACTTGTCCAAATTATTATCACAAACTCAATAATGCATGAATCCATCAAAATCGTAATTCAAACCAAAGTATAGCACACAACTCAAAAACTCTATCCTTCATAACAATGAATTATGTAGAACCCAATATGTTCATATATAAGATATTATTTTTACAACTAATGTAAGCTTTAGTCCAAAAACATGTCATATCAATTACAAGATTGGCCTCAAGATCCCATCATTTGGTGGCCCATTGGAAAGTGTGCCTAACACATGCATCAAGAACAAGGTTAAATTTGAGAAAGTAGTAATATTATCCTGTCTTTCTTGTTTAGTATGATATGCATGTACAAGAGATTTAGTGAAAGTATAAATTCCTTGGGGTGACACCATTTCTTTGAAGTTTTGGGTCTAGGATTGAGTCCTACATTCCTTTCCCATATGAAAACACTTGACCCAATATTATTCTTCCAAAATTCCATTTGTCAAATAGTTAACTTAGTATCATTTCTTTAGGTTTTTTCTTAGGTTGTTGGGTATGTGTTATATTCTTTGCACGACTAGACCTAGTGTCTACATTGTGTAGGGCATGCAGGGCAGTCATAGGGAGGTTGTAGGGAGGTGTAGAACCCCTACCCAGGGGGTCACTGTGGGCTCTGCCCCCTTTCTGGGGGATTTTCATGGGCGTATAGATCCCCCCTAAATGGGGGTTCAGGGAAACACCCTTGAAATTAATTTTTTGGGTTTTTTTGCATTTTTTTAGTGGTTTTTAAGCACATGGTTTTCATCGTTGGTTTTCTAATTTTGTTTAAGGAATTAGGGTTTTTGACTAATTCGGGTCAATGGATTAGGGTTTTTGGATGCCACATGATCCTATATGTATTGTATTTTAAACAATGAATATATGCTTAATAGAATATTAGAGGTGTGGCTCTAAACAGGTTGTTGGTTTTCCTGATTTGGGTTTCCAAGATAAAATGTGTGTCTAATATGTGTATGCCATTGTATATTTTTTGTTTTAGTAAGAATATGTTTGTAGTAATTTATTATAAAAGGTTAAAATATACATTTGGTATCATAGCTATTATTGGCTTCAGAGGAATGCCTTTGTGGCTAAGGATTTGGCTCAGGTCTATGGTAAGGCTTGCTACAGTGGAATATTTGCGGTATTGATTCTTCAGGTGAAAAGAAATGGTGAGAAATTAAAAAATATACATCGATAAATTTAATGGGGAAGGTTTTGAGCTGTGGAATCTCAATATGGAATATCTTTTGGTGGACAAAGATCAGTGGATCAATGTGGATCTAGGTACTACACCTATAGGAACATCAATAGAAGACTGGGAAAATTTGGATCGAAATTCGAAGAGCACAATGCATTTGCCTCTCATATTCAATATTATTGAATGTGTTAGGGGAAGATACATCCAAGGTTTTATGGAATAAGTTAGGGCCTTTTTATTAGTCTATTTCCATGGAAAACAAATTATTCATGAAAAAAAATTGTACAACCTGAGGATGAAATATGGAGACTCAGTGACAGAGAATATGAACGCCTTCAATATAATCGTAAGTCAACTATTATCTATTGATATTAATATTTTTGGTGAAGATAAGTGTATTAGTTTGTTGTTCTCTTTACCAGACTCGCGGGATGGTTTGGTTGTGGCTATACATAGTAATACAACTACTTTAAGTTTTGATAATGTGGTATCATCCTTGTTATCGAAGGAGATGAGATGAAAAAAAATGGAAGGACAGAGCATAGATGCCTTATTTGCAAGAGTATGGTCCCGAGAGAGAAATAGATCTAAGTCCTAAAGTGGGAGATCTAAATACAAGGGAAGATATAAATCTACCGGAAAATTTATAAAGGTATGTTGGAGATGTGGAAAATAAGGGAACTACAAGAATGAATGTAGATCCAAAAGTGTTGATATATGGAAGGGATCTAATGATGCCCCTTTTACAGAAGAAAAAGCCTCCACAGAAGGAGGGGATGTGTACTTGTATTCTTCAAGAACACATGTAGATCATGAGGCATGGTTAGTTGAATAAGATGCATATTTTCATATGAATCCTCACAGGGAGTGGTTTTGAAAATATGAAAGGTATTATGGAGGTGATGTTTTCCTAGGTGATGAATCGACAACAAAAATCATAGAATGAGGAAAATTCAAGTTGAAGCTCATAGATGGAAGGACTAGAACACTCCCTGGTGTTTTGCACATCCTAGGATTTGCCAGAAATTTGATTTCTAATAGAAAATGGATGATGCAAGGGTAAAAATAGTGTACGATAAAGAAACTTGTGGAATGGTTTGAGGAGTAATGGTATTGAAGAAGGGATTTAATATTGGAACTATGTATAAACTACAATGAATCATTATTAATGATAGATCCAATAGTGAAAACTCCTACATTCTCTGAATAAAAGACTATGTTATGGAATTAAAGACTATGACATATCAGAGAGAAGGGACTTAGACTACTACACGATAAAGGTATGGTTGGAGGTATGTATGACTAATATATGTGTTAACACATAATATTGTATTATAATTTGAGATAATTTCCCAAAATACAATTTCTATAGGAGGGTTCTTGTACTTTTGGAAAACTTGACTTCAAGTCAATTTTTCAGGGGTTTTGAGAAGGCATTTGCAGTACTTGATGATTCCATTGTGTAGAAGACATCATAAGATTTCCATCCATATATCTTGAAGCACAAAAATCCTATGGAAAGGCCTCCAAACACCCTCTTAAATACCACACTGTGTTTCTACTGAGAGAACACTGTGCTTCTACAATTTTTGAGTGACTAACTTAAAAATTGGATTATGAAAAAATGAGATGGTATTTTTGAAAACTAGAGGAGGTTTTTTTTCATCACATACCAAATAACCAAAAACTCTCTCATTTTTCAAAAAGTATTATGGTTAGAGATATATTAGACACCTAAAAGGAGTTATGGAATCACCTATATAGACACACAAAGGGCACTATGGAATGTGCATAATTGTTTTACAGTGGCACTACGAAATATGGAGGTGCGCTATGAGATCTTCGGGCTCTACAAAAATCAATTAACAGGTGGAAAACCATCAAGGGATGATAATACAGATGGCAGCACTAGAAAAAACCCATATCCACCTTTCGAATGGAAAAAGACTAAATTGAAAACAATGCTCTGAAATTTAGAAGAAGTTTTTGCACATGTTATTTATGTTGTAAATAATCCTTAAAGTTAGTAAATATTCTGTTACAGGTGTCATTACATTTGTAACATCTTTCTATTTTTATAAGTTAGGTTAGGATCACTCGTGCCTTGGAAGGTTGAGGGTATCGTTTCTATTTAATTGAAGGTGATGGACAAAAGAGGGGAGGAGGGAAGACCCGAGAGGTTTGAAGTAGAGTTTTTCAAGATCAAAGAAGGAGTTGTAGGGGATTTGAAGCTTTGGTTTTAATTGCAGACCTGTACTTCTTTCTATGTAAAGAAGTTTCAGTTGATAATAAAGCACATTGATCAGTTTGTTTTCTCTTTTCTGTGTTAAACCATTTTTTCATTTTCATCTCCTTGGATATGCATTGTTGTTATAGGATATATGTAGGCAATTTATGTGTTGAGGGGATTATTGTATATGATATGCTCTAGTCTTATTTGAGTTTTAATTCAGGTTTTAGAAAGGTTTTATGAAAAATGAGTTTTTTTTCTTGTTGTTAGATGTATTAAAGATCAGGATGCTCTTTGATCATCTTCAGTTTTTGTTCCTCGTACTTCGTCATTACATTTCTTTATAAGCATTGTAACTGATCTAAGCCTTGTTGACTTGATTTTCTGCCCATAGAATGTTAGGTCAAGGTTATAGTTTTTCATGGAATCCATGCCCAATGGTTTCATTGCCTTATTGATTAATTTTACCACTCTCAAAGTTTCCTAAAACCCATCTAATTCATTTTGACTTTAAGATGTGCTAGGCTTTCTCTTATGTAGTCTAAGAAAAAATTCTAGCGCTAACACTATGGTTTTTAATTTCTATGAACATTGTGCATATGGGAAGAAAAATCAGGTAAGATTCCCCTCTGGTGCAACAATGGTAGAGGGAATTTTATAGTTGTGGGACAATGATGTGTTTGGACCTATGTCAGTTACATCAATGGGAAAATTTGTGTACTGTGTCTCATTTATAGATGAATTATCGAGCAATACATAGATTTATTTCCTTAAGAAAAAATATAAATTCTTTGACAAGTTTAAATATTTTAAGGTTCTTGTGGAGAATTAGACAGAGAAGAGAACTAAGGTGCCCAGGACTGGTAATGGTGGATAATTCTATGGAAATGAATTGAAAGTATTGTATAAGAAGTGTGGTATATCGAGGTAGAACATTACTTCATACACACCTCAATAGAATGGAGTTGCAGAAAGGATGAATAGGACACTGATGGAAAAATCAAGTTGTATGCTCCGTGGTTCCAGGTTATTGTTGAATTTTTATATGAGATGATATGAGATAGATTGATTATTACAATGATGAATTTTCCATATATAGATAACATATGGTGACCATTCATGAAAGTATGCATCCCTTTGGAAAATAAATAACTATTTATTATTATTATTATTTATTATATATATTAGTAATATTATTTAATAATTAATAATTATATTATTAATTATTAATCTAGGTGCATGTCTTCTTGATGCTTTCCAAACATCAACACTCCCTCTCAGTGAGGGATAAATTCTATATCATGCCAAGATTGGCTTTGAAGTATACAAACTTCTCCCTAGACTCATGACACATGTCTACCAATCCTGGGAGATGTCTCTCTCCCACCTAAACTGAGGGGAAACTCTCTCTGCAACTCTCCCTTTGAGACAAATGACTCTCTCTGAGATCAGGATCATGTTGGGTCTGCATGAGATAATATATAGCATCTTGAGTCTTTATCATTCCTAGTTAAATCAACATTACTAAGGAAAAATACCACACTAGGGCCATTCATCACAGGAACACCCATGTGAGTGAATGCCAACCTGATGCTATCTTACACGTGGAAATCACCTCAAGCACATCGATTCCATATCACTCCTTTTCATGATCAAGGAAGTACTACAATTGAACCCATTTAGCACAAGTACACCCTTGTGATAAATGTATCCTATCTCCCTTGGTCTGCATCCCAATCTAGGAGAAGGTCCACCCGATGATTATTAGGGCCATTTAACATAGGTACACCCCTGTGAGTGGACTTATTACTGATGTTTCCATAAACTAGAGGAACACTAGAACCTCAAGTCTTCTATGATTTGAAGGCTACGCCTAGGCCATTCACCACATGTGCACCCCTCTTAGTGAATGTCTTCCCGATGCTGCCTCCTAGAGAACCATCAACACCTCAAGTCTTCTGTCCTTTAGATACTACGCAAGGGACATTATCCACTGGTCAAATCACCATGAATAATCCCAGGAGAATGTATACCTGATGCTGAAACATCAAGACTTCCTCTTATCTAGGGAGGTATTCACCTTGACTTCCTTTGCTGAAAATTTCTCCATCCCAAGATTGAATGAACCTGCTATGTTAATGTATCCATCCACTTCATGTTCTATTATAGAACCATTTGGAAAGAATCCTTCATTATCATCATGCAAAGGATCTAGCCACCCAATAGCCGAATACCCTGTGGAAATATGGTCAGGTACCCCCTGACCGAATTAAAAAAGAAACTAGTTCTTGGGTTACCAATCAACCAAGTCATCACTTGGGAATACAATGGAGAAACCCTGGGCTAATTACCATCCCCACATGCCATCACATGTTATTGAATGGTAAACCACCTTCCCAATTCTATAAGGAACTTACTTGACCCACTTAGCTAAGTATCCCTTGCCAATAAGGCTAGGTAACTACTAATCAGGGAAGCTCTTTGGGCCTTGATGTTATCTGAGCCATTTTCCCTAGACACGTTACATGGCCCCTGGTCAATACTCTTGAATTGACGATAAATTTGACATAGGGAGAAATAATTCCCCTTGATGCTACAACATTAACACTCCCTCTCACCAAGGGAGGCATTCTCAATCACTCCAAGCCTGTCCCTGAAGTATACAAACTTCACCTTGGGAAAAGGTTTAGTGAGAATGCCAAAAACCTACTCATTTGTAGAAATGTACTAGAGCTTCACTAATCCCTTCTGTACAATGTCACAGATTTAGTGGTACTTGATCTCGATGTTCTTCGAATTGTCATGAAAAACTAGATTTCTAAAAGCTTCACACAACTTTGATTGTCACAATGTATCACGGTCGGTTCCTACACCTGATCAAAAAATCACACAAGCAACTTCCGAAGCCACACTACTTCACAACTCACTAAAAAGGCTACAATATACTCAACTTCTGCAGTGATGTGTGTGATATATGTCTACTTTCTTCTTATCCAAGAGACCATGGTAGAACCCAAACTAAAGAAACAACCTGATATGTCATCTGCACTCCCTACCCAATTATAATATGTATATCCTTGCAACTTTACATCATCGTTTGAAACATATTTCAAACCATAACTAATTGTGTCGCAATATATCTTAATACATTATTTTCTGCAATCCAATGTTCATATTTTGGTTCGACCTAGAACTGGCTTAGAGTGTTTACTGTAATGCAAATATATGGTATGGCCTGGTATTAACCAAATACATCAATGATCCGATCAAATGTCGGTACATAGAAGGATCCACCAATTATGACTTAGAATCTCTCAGTTTCTTCAGGTTCGTCACCATGGGAGTGGTCATGGACTTGCATTCCATCATCCCAAATATTTGAAGGATCGTGATAACATACTTCCCCTGACCAAGGAAGATATCACCTGGCTTCTTCCATACTTCTAATCCCAAATAGTAATGCATTAAACCAAGATCCTTCATTTCGAAATCAGAGGTCAATTCCCTTTTGTACTGATCAATGAGAATATTTCCCCCTATCATAAACAAGTGATCAACATATAACAAAAATATCACAGGCTCACTTTTAACAACCTTGAAGTACAAATTTGGATCAACATCATTTTTGTTGAAACCAAGGCTCATTAGATATACATCAATCTGTGAATACCAAGCTCGAGGTGCCTACTTGAGTTTTCAMAAAGACTTCTTYARACTGAAAACATGGGACTCCTTGCCATGTATTTCAAATCCTTGAGGTTKTTATAAGTACACTTCTTCCTCAATCACACCATTGACGAATGCAATATTTACATCCATTTGGTGTATTCTCCAATCCATGACTGTTGCAATGGAAATAATGGTCCTGATGGAAGTGTACTCAACAAATGGAGAAAACATATCCTCATAGTCCACTCCCTCTTTCTAGGAGAACCCTCTTGCCATGAACCTCACTTTGTAATTTTTTATGTTTTCATCTGATGCATGCTTCATATTGTATATCCACTTGAAAGTCGTCACTGACTTCCCTTTAAGTATACAAGCACTCTATACTCTAGTGGTGGATATAACTCTTGGAAATACCTAATGTTCTCTTAAAACCATAATCATTCCTCCTTACTGGCCTCTATTGACAACCTTTCCACTTTCCAAAGAACACAACATCATGGTAACCACCACATCAACACATTGACACAAGCTTCACATGATCTCAACTACAAAGGGTTTGTAATTACTTCTCATGTCCATCTCGATCACTTCCACACCAAATACTCGCGTTGATATAGAACACCAACAATACTAATTCCATGGATTAGCGCTTACGCTTAAATTCAAATAGTAGTGTAGTATTTTCCTCCATTTTTATCCATATGGAAACCTTCATCACCCACAAGCATTTCTACAACCACGAAACGTATACAATTTGATCCTAGAAATTTCACAGTGTTGGGAGAGAAATATTTAATTTTTTCTATAAAAAATAGACCCAACCAAAGAATTTCACAAATATATCAATGAGATCAAGAATCTCTCGGCCTCATAAGAGAATATCTTTCACATAATGTTTTTTATATCAACATTTACACATACGTACTTCCATGAAAACCTTACACAACAAATAGATCCATCGGACAATCCAAGGAGACAATTTACATTATGTTGATGTAATGACAAACATGTCTTTTATCTATTAGTGAGCACCAACCAATGCCCACCAAATCCAACATCTTTCTTGACTAGGACATGGAGGTCGAGTAACATAGAGTTAGTGCAATGATTTATTGCAAAAATGACTTTAGTGTTTTTGGGAAGCACTAATAAATCTACATCCTTCTCCTCCCCATCGCGACATGAAGAGATTAATGAACCCTCAATATTGAAATGTTGAGTCACTCATATGTTTCTATGGATGATGGGAAAACTCTAGTCATGATGGAGGTAATCCAACCATGGGTTGTTCACGATCTCCCACCAATCACACCACTACAGATTCTAGGCTCAAGTTTCCTGACCAACACTTCACATGGGGAACCTATCATAGAGTCTACCATGCTCAACCCAACTCATTATTCATTCTCACCTTCGTACCATCCTCACTTGAGAAGAATTCCTCCTAACATGCATTCCTTCCTTGCTCATTTTGGAAGCTCCAATGGACTTGATAGATTCTTCATCAATAGATTGATCGAATGGAAAAAAAAAACACACTACATTCTCTACTATAATCTCCTATGTTAACCTTTTGTTGTTTCCATTTCCCTGGGCCCTCTCGTGAGGGATTCAAGCCCAGTCCCGGTCTGATACCATGTTGAATTTTTATATGAGATGATATGAGATAAACTGATCATTAAAATAATGAATGTGCCATATATAGAGAACATATGGTGACCATTCAAGAAAGGATGTGTCCCTTTGTAATTTAAATAACTATTTATTATTATTATTATTTATTATATATATTAGTAATATTATTTAATAATTAACAATTATATTATTAATTATTGTTAGACAATTGGCTTAGGTTGATGGACAGTTGGTTTGGACTATTGGTTGTCATTGATGTCAACCCTTGGAGAGTGATATTGTATACTTATTCCAACCCTTAGTGTGATTGGTGTCAACCCTTAGTGATTTATGTCAACCATTGGAGAAATCCGGTAGTGAATTTCGATAGCACAAAGGCATGGGTAAGGGACCCGAGTCTGTTTGAGGTATAAATTAATGAATATCAATGAATTTATAGGTAAAGGTAATACTATTCTATATGGATAGTATATGTCATGCCATTTCTGGTGATATGTGGAATGTCGCATAACTCCTCACGGTTAGAGAGTTATGGCCATATGAATTTGGAGAACCCTCATGAAGTATCTAGAAGCCCCTATAAGGTCAAAGAAGTCAATTATTATAGAAGCTCCTATAATAAGTGTACCAGTCAAATTGATAGTAACTAGGAGTTAATCATGGGTATAGTTGTTGCATTAAGAAAATAATTATAAAAAAATAGTTGCAACAAGAAGTTGTGAGTTTGGTAATTATGGTAAAGTAGTTGTGATGAGAAGATTGAATAGTCAAAGTGGTTGACCAAGAAATAAATAAATTAATAAAGTGGTTGCAACAAGAAGTGGTGAGTTTACTATTTATAGATAAGTCAAAGTGGTTGCAAAAGAAATTAATTAAATAATAAAGTTAGTTGCAACTAGGAGTGGAGAACTTACTATTTTTGGAAAGTGGTTAAGTTAAGTGGACAAAGTGATTTAGAAGTGGACAAGTGGTTAGAAGTGGGTTAGCCCTAAAAGAAGTAAAGTGGGTTAAGTTGGTTAAAAGGTAACCCCTTGAGGAAGCTACATGGAAGTATAAAAAAGAGAGAAAGTATCTCCCATTAGCACCTATTGAATATCATTGAACAACTATTTTGTGAAAGGTTATTTTGGAAAGTACTATTGATAGATCAAATTTGCGGCAGAAAAATCACGGCAGAAGAACCACAACATCAACATGGTTGGGGTCTATTTATGAGAGATATGGCAGATCTTGTTTGAGGTATGTTTTGTGATCTAGGGTTTGTCTCTTGATATGGTATTGGATGTTCATTATTGCTGCATATATCATATTTGTTGAGGGATACAATTGGTATTTTGCATATGGATATTGGTCTTTTGGTTGTGATGTGTTGCTAAAGTTATTGGTTTAGCATGAGGCTACATAACAATGAGGTTTTGGCACATGGTTTGATGTAAGGGTTTATGGTATTTGGTTTATGGATAGAGTGGTGAATTGTTAGATAAATTTTGATGGTTATATTGGTGTATGTATTTAATATATGGTTGAGGTACATGTTGGGTACATGGTTGAGAAAAGTAGTTGATGAGTTGGAACATACATGAGATATATAGTTGATGATGTTGATACATATTGATGAGTCATTGTTGATATGTAGTTGATGCATGATTGGTACATCCTTGGTACATGGTTGGAGGCCCTTGTTAATAGTATTGTTGACGCATCGTTTATGGATGATGTAGCATACTTGTCTTGGTATATTATTAGAAGAAAATATTGATCTTGGTGATGATTATGAGTTGATGTGATTGGTTGATACACATATTGGTGATATTGTGCATATGGTTGAGAGTTGTCTTGGTGATTTATTTTGGTGAGTATATCTGATTTGGTTGATAAGATTGATGAGATAGGTTGTTGTGACAGGTTGTTTGGAAAGGTTGTTGTGACAGGTTATTTGTACAGGTTTGGTGCATGTTTGATGAACTTGTTGATGGTATAGGTTGAGGTACATGTTGATGCATGGTACATGTTGGTTCAGGTTGATTGGTACAAGTCGTTACAGGTTATTGGTATAGGTTGACAGTGATGGGTTGACAGTGGTAGTCGTTGATTCAGTGACAGTGACAAGTTGTCTACATTTGGAATTTATATTTTAGGGAAGTTGGATGGGGCACAGATAGGTGGTTGTAGCCACCTTCTAGTTTTATCCAAAGAACATAAGGGGTTGTATCCTCCTTTTGGTTGTAGCCAGAGAATTAGGGAGTTGGAGTTTCCCTCAGGTTGTAGCCTAAACAACTAGGGGGTCGTAGCCTCCTTCTAGTTGTAGCTATGGAATTGGAAGTTGGTGCTTCCTTGAATGTAATTCTTGACATATAAGAAACTCATTCCATGGTTTTCTCCCACATTGGGTTTCCACGTAAATATTGGTGTATTGTGCATTGTGTGGATGTGCTTGTTATTTTTTATTATGCACTGATGAATGTTAATGCTTATGATACAGTAATATATTGATGATGAACATATGAACATGGTTGAATAAGTAAAATAATATACTTTGTGGATTAAAGGATTAATAATTGGTATAATTTTTCATTATTGATTCACCCCCCCCCTCTTAGTAATCCAACAATTATTAATCTAGGAGAATCTCTTCATGATGCTTCCCAAACATCAAAAATTAGGAAATGAATTATGGGTAGAGGAAGTGGGTCCTGCATGCTACCTGGTCAATCGATCACCCTCATTAACATTGTATGAAAAGACTCCACATGAGGTATGGAATGGTAAGAAACCCTCTCTGACACATCTTAGGGTATTTGGTTGTGATGCCTATGTTCACGTTCCAAAGGAAAACATGAGTAAGCCGGATAAAAAGGTTGAAAAGTGTATATTTATTGGGTATAAATATGGTCTTAAAGGTTATAAGCTTTGGAACCTAGAAACTAATACGATAGTGTATAGTTGAGATGTTTTATTTAGAGAAATCAAATATGTTGTCAAATAGGAAGTCATGCCAAGGAAGGAAGAACCATAGAAAGTAGAGTTTGAGTTGAAGTATGATGAATCCAACTCTACAGAAGAATATGAACAAGAATAAGAATATTCTCATACTCCATTATTGATGAGATTTATTCGGGAAAGAAGGAAACCATAAAGTTATACTCCACCTGATTTATGTTCAAAATTTTCTTTTTTTATTACTAATGATGATCCTAGAAATGTTAGGGAGGCGGTGGATCCAGAGGATGGAAAAATATGGAAAAAGGCCATGGTTGAAGTAATGGTAACCATGCACAATAATGATTCTTGGAATCTAGTGTAGTTTCCTATTCGAAGAAAGATCATTGGAAGAAAATGGGTTTTTAAGAATAAGATGAATGCACAAGGAAAAGTGGAGAAACACAAAGGTCGGTTAGTATAAAAATGTTATTCCCAGGTAGACGGAATTGTATTTGGTGAAATTTTTTCTCTTGTTTCAAAGTTAGCTTCTATTTGATTTCTTTTATCTGTTTTTGCTACATTTTATTTTGAAGTAGAACAAATGGTTGTGAAGACAACATTCTGACATGGGGATTTGGAAGAAGAAATCTACATGAAGCATCCAAAAGGCTTTGATGTGAAGGGAAAGAAAGAGCTGGTATGCAAGATGAAAAAATACCTGTATGGGTTAAAGCAATCACCAAAGATGTGGCATAAAACATTTGTTACTTTTATGTTAGGAATTGACTTCATAAGGACCAAAGCAAATCATTGTGTCTATTTTAAATTAATCTTTGATCATCTTATTCATTTGGTCTTGTATGTGGATGATATGTTTCTCATAGGAAGTGACAAGGATATTATCCAGGATGTGAAAAATTAGTTGAACTCTAGATTTGTTAGGAAGGATCTTGGTGATGAAAATTTAATTTTTGGAATGGAATTAAAAGAGATAGGACAAATATGAAACTATGGATAAATCATAAGAAATATTTTGAGACAATATTGTAGAGATTTAATATGCAATATTGTAAACCAATCAAGGTTCCTATTCTTGTAGGTGCAAAGTTATATGTGGATTAGTGTCCCAAGACACATGAAGAGTAAAAGGACATGTCTTGTGTTGTGTATTCTACTATGGTTGGAAGTTTGATGTATGAGATGGTCTGTACTAGACCGTACATTGCACATGTAGTGGGAGTTTTGAGTAGGTATATGAGAAAATCATGGAAGGAGCATTGTACAACAATAAAGATAGTTTTCAGGTATTTGTGTGGTACTACTATTTATGTATTGTGCTACCAAGGAATACTAGGATTGGAAAGAGTGTTGGAAATACATGGATTTGTTGATGTAGACTAGGATGGGGATCTATATCAAGGTATATCTACAAGTGGGTATGTATTTAACTTGTTTGGAGGAGAAATTAGTTGGATGAAAAACCAACATTTTTTGGTGGCACTCTCAACTACATAAGCTTAATAAATGAAATCCACTCATGAAAGAAAGGAATAAGTATTGTTACATATGTTTTGTTCAAGTACTAGTTTGGTACAACAAGTTGTAAGCATATATTTTGATAATCAGAGTGCAATATTCCTGGAACAGAACCTGACTTATCATTCAAAGAAAAATCATATTGTTGTTGAATATCACATTCTGAGAGACATGGATGAAGAAAATAAGATTTTGCTGATGAAGGTGGACACTTTCAAGAATGTTTCATATTCATTAACAAAATATATGAGCACTGGGAAGTTACCTTGGTGTAGAGTATCTATGGGCATTACTTCCTTGGATTGTTGACTATGTAACCCTCCAAACCCATTGCATGCAAATAAAAAAACAAGTTGGAGAATGGTATCAATGCTCTAGTCCAAAGAAAGCATCATATCAATTACATGATCAACCTCAAGATCTCATCATTCTGTGGCACATATGAAAGTGTGCCTGACACATGCATGAAGCACAAGGTTAAATTTTAGAAAGTAGTAAGATTATCTTGTCTTTCTTGTTTAGTATGATATGCATGTACAAGAGATTTATTGAAAGCGGAAATTCTTGGGGTGACACCATTTATTTGAAGTTTTGAGCCTGGGATTGTGTCCTACATTCCTTTCCCATATGCAAAAAATTGACCCAAGATTGTTCTTCCCAACTTCCATTTGTGAAGTGGTTATCCTTTATTTATTTTTTTTCCTAGGTGACTACAAGTGGGAAGTTATTATGGTACCTGAGGTAGTTGATTAGCATCCATTTTATTCCCATAGAGGCTTCTTGTCTTCTTGAGGTTACTTTCACCTTGGTTGATTGTCACGTGAAAATTACCATAACTATCTCGTGCACCTTCGTAAGTTAGAATTGGGACTTAATCATCCTAATCCAAATTATAGTAGGATTTTTGATTGGCTCTTCAATGATTTAGTTTCGAATCCTAATCACCCTTGAATGAGATTTGGAGCAATAGTCTACCTATTGTTTCCTTCTTAGGATTTTTTTTTATTTGAACGTTCTGTGATTAGTGAGTAGACAACGTTATGTCATAATTTTCTTTTTTATTTTTCTATTTCCTTCACTTCAAAGAGGTCGATCCACCAATCCATTGATCTTATAGGAATAAAGGTATTTCTCCTAAAGCTATGGAGCTACTTCCTATCAAGTGAAGGTTGAAAAAACCCATCCCACAGTCAAGTGTTCTAGTAGAGGAAATGCCTACTATTTTGACATAGTTACACAAGGGAATAATGGTTGCAAGAAGAGACTAAAAATAAAGAGTTGTTAGTTGAAGGGGATCTAATAAATTAAGATGGACATAGATGGGTTCCATCCTCTCTCCCATAGGATAATTTTGAACCACTAAAAATAAAAGATTCCCTTGATCTATCTATGAAAAAATTTAATTCTCCCCTTAATAACCCAGTTATCCCACTTCTTTTTCACATTTTTAATTTTATATATAGAGATCTAGTTTCAAATCCAAATCCTCTAATCTAGAGGTATATGATAAATAATTTTGGTAGTACTTCAGGAATTAGGGGCACCACCATGCTTCTATATGGAATTTTTGGTTAGGGTAATAATCCCCCTATCTCAGGGATCTCCATAATAGTTTCTAATCCTCTTGTCTTTGGGATTTCTGTTAGGTGTATCACTACTCCCTTAGTAAATCCCAGTACTAGCATATGAACTCCAACCTCTATTCCTAAAATTAAAAGTCCTATCTCTTTTGGTATGTATTGGTGCACAATGGGAATACCTGGGGTTGAACATTAATTAACCAAAAAAACCCTAATATATTGGCCCTTTTGACATCACCCACAAGTAGGTGAAGTCTCACCCAAGGTTTCTATGGGGAATTCAGGAACCAGGTTTCTGCAATCATGAAGGGATGGGAGGCATTCATCATAACCATTACACTTATAATTTGTTCATTATACCTTTTATCATGTGCCCAGAAACATCAGAATAGATAACATATTCATATTAACCAAACATACATTATGTGAGTGCAATAAATAGAAAAGTAAACACATCACAACACATCATGACATAGATACACAATATTTAGCATGTGTTACACACCTATTTGTCTCACTTAAGTGAGGGAGTGTTTTTCATGATCCATAGACACGTTGAGGGATAAATTTATCATTTGAAGGTAAAAATACTATGTGCAAATGTATTATTCTTTTTTATAG
>JASDQU010736689.1:53845-84272 GCA_032191745.1 Picea mariana | reverse complement strand
ATTTCCTCCCTAAAATCCTTGAGAGATATTTTCTCCCTGAAAATCCTTGAGAGATATTTTCTCCCTAAAAATCTTGGACATCCCAATTTAGTGGATCTAGTGAGTGATTTTCTCCTTGGATTGCTGAGTTAGTTCTCAAATGGAAAATTATTAAATTCCTTAGGGGAGAGATTAAGGAAGGGAATTAAGATAATTGTACGTATGATTGTGTGAGATACAAATGGATAGATAAGAGAGCTTGTAGAAGTTGTTGTAATGTCAAACTTGATATTGTAAGTGCTTCCATTTTGTTGGCTTTCCATTAAAACACAACTTGGCCTATTCCTCTCATGTCTATGCATTCAAGTGTATGCATGTATATTGTTGTAAATTCATCATATATAGATATATTTTCACTTAACAATATAGTTTGGAAGAAAGATGTTTATCTTTGTTCTTTGAAGGTCTTTTCGTATGCCTAAGATCTTGGACATCAAGATCAAAGACTGGAGCAATCAGGACAACCTTTGTAAAAAGGTAACTCATCCATATCTCTCTTATCATTCTAATTGTTGAAATAGGTAGAAGAGGAAAGTATTTAATCATTTGTTTTATTTTGTCTTTGATCAATAGGGGTATTGATCCAAGGGGAGTTTCACCTGTCTGTAGGGAGAACTTTACCATAACAAAAATTTGGTGACTCCACTAGGGATCGATTTTAATAGTCTTTCCTTGGTATTTTATAGCCTTTTGAGTCTTTATTGTTACTTGATATTTTTTATTTTGATGCTTCTTTCTTGATTTCCCCCCTTCCCTCATTTCCATTGGGAAGCTCTCTGAGCCAAACACTTGATCAAATCTCAGATCTTGTCAAAATTTGAGTTTTTCCACCACTTTTAGGACTTCACCCCTTCCCCATAAGGGGGTAAAGAGTGACTATCTCTCCTCCATAGTGTCTTATGGAATGATAATATATATTTCATCGCCATGTCTGCATGGTTAATTGAGCGATAGTACAGGCACTGTATGTAAAGTAGACCATGTACAGACACACAAACAATAGTTTTGAAGGGTTATAACTCAAATTTTGATTTTTATTTGACATGATGGTTCTTGAACAGAGAGAGAGAGAGAGAATGAGGAGGTCAATGTTTATGTATATTGAGATCTGGGGTCCCAAATGGCCTTAAAGCAATGTGGCATGTATAAATTTTGGGCGCTCAAAGGAATGAGAGCCCAGGTGAGGTTTCTCGATATGTTGGTGGGTTACTGGGACCTTGAGAGTGAGAGCTTAAATCTCGATGGGAAACCATTGGGAATTGAAGTAGAGGACATTTACTTTCTTACTGGTCTATCACGTCGGGGAGAGGTTGTAAACCTCAAATCACAGGGAGCAGGGAGCGGTATGAAGATAGAGGAATATATCGATGCCCACTGTGTAGTAGGGACTCCTAAGGTAGGTATTCAAGTCCCTATCCGGGAAATAAACAATCTCAGTCTGAATATTATTGTCCTATTTGTTATTGGATAAATCGATAGGTGCAGACACTAACAGATCTCCCTAGATCCACCTATATCTAGAACAAAACAAGACATGACACGACTCTTTCCCTAAGTTGAAATCATTGAATCTACCACTAAGAAGGAATGAGTGGCATACCTTTATATCGCTTCCTTAGATCTCTGTTGTTCCCACTTTTCTCCGGTGCTCTTTTGAAATCATGTCCAAGACAAAACAAACCAACTAAATTGAAGATAAAAAAGTATATTCAATGTCAACCTATGCATATGATCAAGGAGTTATGCAATAAAATAAGAGTGATTTTATGGGAAAGGGACATGCCGCTGTATTATATTAAATGAAAGAAGAAGATACAACTGGATCACCTTGATGTTGCAAGCTTCCTTTCAGTGACCCCTGGTTCCAACACACACACTTTCTCTGTATTTGCATGAAGAAGATCCAATCCAACTTGATAGATCAGATAAAATATTCAAGCTCTTGTCCAAGCAGAGTTATTCACACAATCCTTTCACCAATTCTTCATTCAATCTTGCTTAACCTTTTCCATGAGAAACCTATGAATATATAGGAGAAGGAGGGACGGTTACATAGATGAGGATGATCCCACCAAATCAGAGAAGTCAATAGGATGCCAACCATGGGAATGCCAACTCATTTTCTAGAAGATTCCCTTCTAGAACCTTCATGACCTCTTCTCTTCTTCAATCTTAAAAACATGTTCTCACCCTACCTATAGAGTAGACTACGAATAGTTCGCACCCTAAGTGTGGGTGGCCTATGAGAATGAGGGATTTTTGCACCCTATAACATAGGCAACCTGTGAACTCATCTTAAAAATGTGTTTTTTGGAAGAAGACAACAGTCACCTTTGTCAGGCAAAAAGTCCTTGTGGGAGCCTGAATACATCACTTGTAGAGACATCACTGGAGTGACCAAAACCATGTGTAACAGAATGCCCCCAAAAGTATGAGGCTGGAATCTGTGATAGCTGAAATACTTTGTAAACTGTGTGTGTGTGTCAGAAAACAGGAATCCATCTAATCGGAAACCTATAAACAACCACGCATTTGAAGAATATAATACCAGTTCTGAGGTAGGCATTCCCATGCTCAGATCACAAATGAATGGAATCATAGACATAGGTCATGGCCACCAATCATACACCGTGGATCCATGCCATCAAAATGTTGCATAGCCACCAGGAATACACTGTGGATCTATGCGAGAAGACTTGAATTAAGATGACATAGCCACATGACATACTAAGTGGATCTATGTGCTGATACAAATCACACATGCTCCATCACAGCCTAGATAAAAAATATGAGACCAAGGGTCTTCAATCCCGTCACCTAAAAGTACGAATCTAACCATGTGATTACATGTGTTGAAGTCAAACATGGTAGAAACCACTTGATTATTGGTCATTGATGAAAATTGTTAACAAGTGCGAGGGAAATCATCATTGATGTCAATGACTCCCAAGGTACCAAAGTGCAATCCGAATGAATGCAAATGCATGGGATGAAGTCGAGCACTCGGAGGAATATCTCGATCAGGGATCAATGATGTGAAACCCCCATCGAAAGTGAAGAGACCTGCCATTAACGCATGCAGGTTCGAAGGTACTAAATGATTTCTAAGTCTCATTTCCAGATAATGAGTTGGAGTCGATGGAATAAGACTCATCATAGGAGGGCCTTAATGTATCCCCCATCAATGACACGAAATAAGTAACAGATTTTGACGATGAAACAAAGTATGAATACAGGTTGAAACGGACACAGGGAAGACCGACATAGTAATAATGGAAAACTGTAGATGGCCAACTCAATAGTGGGCTCATGTGAACTTCTCTTGAACATATGAATGACACGACCAAGGACTTGGCAGCACTGACTCAAAGATGACCCAAGATATGACCTTGTAGCAAGTCGAACGAGAGACAAATGGATTTCCCAACCTGGATTCAAATGACAAATAGGGGGTGTCATGTTCAAGAGTGACGCTTACTGCCATTAATATGAATACGAAAACACATCCCTTTCCCAAAATTTCCCCCACCATTTCTGGTCGATTACCTCTTTATTTTTACACAAGCTTAAGGAGGATAACATATGCTTCTCAATGTAAGCTCATCCTTCGGATGAGTCCCTCGGAGTATGTTTAACAAACCCTAGAAAGGAGTGGTTTGGTCCCATTGCGGGTCTTTTGATGTTTTTTTAATGAGTCCAAGGATAGAAAACTCGCGATTTCTTCATGTTTTGAGAGTCCAAAAAACACTTAAAGAGAACTCTCTCAGTTCCTTTTTCGTAAAAGAGTTCAACGAGACCGAAAAAGTGATAAACTATCGCCCGTTGAACGTTTTTTCAAATACTTTAACGAGCGTGAAAAGAACAAGATCGCTCAGTCATCTTTTCATTTTTATGGAGAATGAAAAGATCTTAAAGGATACTCCTTAATGTTCATCGTTTTCATGTTACCATGCCGAGTACGAAAAGACGAGAAAAAGTATGCTCGGTTATGTTCTCATATATTTTCGAGCGCAAGAACAAACGAAGACTAAGCTCGAGGTTTTTCTAAAAAACCTAAAAAGTACATGCGACAAAAAGAAAAAACACTCGTACCCCCTCATTCGAACTTCAAAATTGCTATATCTGCAAAAAAAATCATACTCACAAGGCAATTAGGGCATTAGGTTTTATAAGAAAAGCAATAAAAATAATATAAAAAATCAATAAAAATAGTAAAAAGTGAATAAATATGGGTAAAAAGGGCTTTTTACCACTTCATTGTGATTTTGCCAAAAACTTGTCCAAGATATCTCATTTCCCCCCAAATTTCTTTGCTCGATTGCGGGAGGCACAAGCGATCATTCGACGAACTGTTTCGGCCAACGAGGTAAGCTCTTGATCTTTCAACTTTTCCATGGTTTATTTTTAGTTTGTATTGGCAATTTTGAGGGTTCTAGGTCCATTTTAGGATCACACCATGAGCTCAAGCATTCTTGCAGGTGGGCCTCGTGAGACCTGCAAGAATATAGGATTATCATAGGTGGCCTTCAAGTCACCTGCGAGAATCTTGCACTGTGAAAAAGGGCCACCTGTGGGGGCCGAAAAATGGATTTCAAAGTTTGGTTTTGCTCAATAAAAAATATGCAAGAGTTTAAAACAAGTTGTTGACCATCAAAATGATGGAATGGAGAGAAAGGGAACATGAGGAGGATGATGTTATTGTCGGTTATGACCCGGGTATAGTTGCTGCCCTCCAGGACTGTGGGCTATTGAAATTCTTCAGGGTTCTGGGCATGAGAGCCCAACTCAGGTTGTTGGAATACCTGGTCCATATGTGGGACGTGGACCAACAATTATTTCATGTGGGAGTCCATAAGCTGACCCTAGATATCGAGGATATCTATTTTCTAACAGGTTTTTCATGGCGTGGATACCATGCTACTTTGATCAGAGGCAGAGGCGGTGGGCTCCCTATGAGTGAGTATTTTCACTAGTATTGTGTTCCCAAGGCAGAGAGGAGCAAGGGTAAGGTCTCCATTTAGGGGGTCCAGGATTTGACCCTATGGACCATCTTATTCACTATTGCATGCATGGCTAAGAGCGTGGCTCCACACATGGCTCTCCAGAGCTATTTCCAATATTCCATAGAGTGCATAGAGCCTTGGGTCTTCAACTGATCAGATGCAGTTCTCCATAGTATGAAGAGACAATTGACGAAGTGCAGAAAGGGTGTCTTGAAGCAGTTTGGGTACGGATCACTTTTGGTGTCATTATTCCTCGAGAGGGTCCCACTGCTATGACTATAGGTTGACTGGGGTTTACCGTATCCACAGGATGCTGAGGTGGTGCAACCTCATGGCTCGACATGTAGTAGGGCCCATAATCAAGTACAATGATTCATTTTTCGACTAGTTGAGTCCCTAGATGTGGATGATTGACGACTACGCATATGTTGGTTTGGATTTTTAAGGGGATCCAGATTTGGCCCTGCCTGAGGATGCTCAGTGGGGTGACTTGGGTAAGAAGCACACATTTTTTTCTTTTTAAATGTTTTTGTAAATTTTATCATATGAAATGTTTTTATGTTTATCCAAGAACTAATCAAAAAATCTCTTTTTGATGACATAGATGTGGGGCCATATCGACCTGCAGGAACGTCTCCTATTAAAAGGAAAGGAGAAGTAGCTCCAGTGGCAAGATGGGATGCCGAAGACTATGAGGCAGTGGAGAAGAACTTGGAGGGATTGACCGCAAACGTCCCACATATTGCTATTGGGGAGATCCCAAGACGTTACTAGCGCCATACTATGGGCGCGTCTGAGTTTATCAATCGACTGCTTCATAGGGTGGCCCGAGCAGTTGTGTGTTATCATGAGAATCATCTGTGATGCTACTTTGTAGAATCTATGGGCTTCGTATTTTGATATTTTGATCCTTGGACAGAAACTTTTTGTAAAAACTTTTGATCATTATATACATATATACGACTTCTTTCAGCTTATTTTGTGTTGTGTTATACATGTGATGTGTGACTGGTTTATAAATGTCCCAAATGTCTATCTAACACATAGTTAGTTAATGCATCAGTCAATGTATTTAGACATCTAGGAATGTGTTGATATTCGATATAATCAAAATAACGTTCCAAGAGGTGAATTCGTAAATATACCCGTAATAAAGTAGGACTTCGTATAACATAGACGTTACTTAACTGTAGTACTAATAGTTGTGAATCGAATCGTATAACCAGGTGGCGAATACCAAGTGAAATAGCATCAATCAACAACTTGATGATGGTGCTATATTCTGCAATATTATTGGTCACACGACCGAGGCACACACCTCGTAGACTAATAAGTTCACTTGTAGGGGCGTAAATTACCCATGCAGCAGAAGTAAGATTCTGAGTACTATGGCTAGCACCATCGGCGAAGACAATGTGGGGTGACAAAGACTCTGACATCTGGAAACCAAGCACAACGCACGATAAGCAGTCGAGGGTAGAGACCAAATAACGAAAAAGAACACAAAAAGTATGATACAATAAAATACAAGCACTCATGCACAGGTGATCTTAAGCATAGTACTTCTTTAAGTACAACCCATTTCTAGGTTCACTCAAAGGGATGTCATCATAGTCCACTAACTTGTAGGCTCCTTTCTCCAAAACTCATCTGACGATATAAGGCCCTCACCACATCGCTTCAATTTTTTCGGCTCCTAGCATATCCCGATCTTGTTCGTAAAGGAGAACCAGATCACCTTTAGAGAAAATGCGTGGCTTGACATGTTTGTCATATTGGGATTTGACGCATTTTTTCTGGGCTTCTATAACTAGGGTGGCATCGTGACAGGTTTCGTCTAATTGCATGAGATATAACAGATGTTCTTATTCGACAGAAGTGTTTGGGAGAAGTTTGACGGCTAGTTTTAGGGAGGGTATCTCACATTCAATTGGCAAGATGGCTTCTAGACCATAGACTAACTGGAATGGTGTAAACCCAATAGCAGACTTAAAGGATGTTAGGTAAGCCCACAATGTTGAAAACAACATTGTGTGCCAACTCGTTTTGTGAATCCCTATCATTCATCAAAGCATGATAATGAGGATTTTGTTTATTTCTTCAACTTGGTCGTTGGCTTGTGGGTAATAGGCTGTTGAGTTTTCATGGTGAAGACCCAAATTTTAAGTGAGTTCAAACATCATGAATTTTCTAAAGTGGCTACCATGGTCAGTAACGATAGCTTGAGGAACACCAAACCGAGCAGTGATGTGATTGAATAAAAATAATGATGCAGTCCTTCCGTTATTGTCAAATGTCAGCATTGTCTCGACCCATTTTGTAAAATAATCTAAGGCTACAATAATGTATCCATGACCCCTGGCCGAGTGAGGGTGACATGTCATGAAATTGATACCCCATTTCGCAAAAGGACCAATAGATACCACAGGGTGTAGAGGAGCAGGGTGTGATCATATTTTATTGTTGTAGGTTTGACAAGCGTGGCATTTTTGGATGGCAATTATACAATCATTGAATAAAGAAGGCCAAAAATACCCTTCTCGTAATCTGGGAAGTAGCATACCCAGACATGTGACCACCACAGGCTCCAGAATGATAGTCATTGAGGACTTTCTTGGCTTCGTCAAATGTGAGGCAGCGTAAAAAAATGGAGTCAATCCCACGACGATGAAGAGTATCACCGAGGATAATATATAGATGGGCTTGGTAGCATATTCGACGACGGTTAGTGATAGAAAAATTGGGCTGGAAAGTCTGGGTCTGGAGATATATGATGATATCTCCATACCAAAGGTCATCAGAACTAATCAGGAAAAGGGATTCATCGGGTAATGAATCTTCTGCTACATTTTTCATCTTCGAGTAGGGAAGGTCGCATATCAACTCGGAAAACACCAAGGATTTCTTGGAATTAGCGCGTTCAAATTCTAAGTCAAACTCCTGGAGTATTACGATCCATTTGGAGTATTTTCCCCCTAGAATTTGGCATGTAAGAATGTGTTTCATAGGGTTGCAGTTAGAAATTATCGTAGTCTTGCGAGAAAGGATATAGTGTCAGAAACGTTGAACAGCTTGGACAACTGACAAGGCCAGTTTTTCAACATGCAAATACTTGGTTTCGATAATCGTGAGACTTTGAATCAAGTAATAGATGACATGTTTATCATGAGAATCATCCTCCTGGATGAGAATCATAGCGATGGTATAGTCCAAGGATGCGAGGTAAAGGAAATAATCCCAACTGTAATCAGGTGGGAAGAGTATTCGGGTACGTGTCAAACACAGTTTCAAAGCTTCAAAAGATTTTTTGGCAGTGGTATACCATATGAACTCAGAACCTTTCTTGAGCAGTTGCGTAAATCCAAGAGTTAGCTCAGCATAGTTTGGGATGAAACGATGGAGAAATTTTGCCTTCCCTTGCAAACTTTGTAACTGGTGAAGTGAGGAAGGAGGGAGATTGAGAATCGCCTCGACCTTCAAAGGATCTACCCTGATCCCTTCACATGAAACAATAAAGCCTAGAAGTCGATTGGATTATACACAAAAAACACATTTGTGGGGATTCAAGCGTATATGGTAAAACTGACATCAAACCGTGGAGGTGTATTGGATGATCTACATGGCGCATGGAATGAGCAGGCAAGTCATCGAGATATGGCTGCACAATGTTCTTTATATCATGGAAGGCGTAAGACAAAGCATGCTGAAAAGTTGCGCTGACATTCTTTAAACTAAATGGAAGTTTCCAGTAGGAGAGAGTTTCCTAAGGACAAATAAAAGTGGTCTTGTGTTGGTCCACAGGTACGATATTGATTTGATTATATCTGAAGAAACCATCCATCAGAGAGAAGAGTTCACTTCCAGCACAATCATCGACGATCTGGTCAACGAAAGGGGTGGGAAAGTTGTCTTTAGGACAAGCTTTGTTAATGTCCCTATAATCAACGCACACACGGATTATGCCTTGTTTCTTGTCAATT
Source organism: Picea mariana (assembly GCA_032191745.1). Taxonomy (NCBI): domain Eukaryota; kingdom Viridiplantae; phylum Streptophyta; class Pinopsida; order Pinales; family Pinaceae; genus Picea; species Picea mariana. The sequence continues at coordinate 75,250 of JASDQU010736689.1, read as the reverse complement.
GGAACAAGATTGGAAACCCAGTCAGTTAGAGCCACAGGGTAAATAAAGCCAACTTTGAGAAGTTTCTGAACTTCCAGCTTGATAGCGGCTGCCTTATGTGGGTAGACCAAATGAAGTCATTGCTGGACGGGTTTAGCACCCGGGTATGTCTTAATCTCATTTGCCACAATGTCGGGGTCAATCCCTAGGATTTCTTCATAGCTCCATGCGAAGATGTCACAAAATACTTGGAAAAGAGACTTGTAGGTGACAACTTTGTCATGGGAACACGAAGCTTCGATATGCACATTTTCGACAACTCCAAGATTTATGGATATGTCGAGGGGGATGGTGGGTGAGATATTACTTAAGTTCCCTTCGTAGAACATATCGTGTGTAGACTCGAGAATGGTAGAAATGATGACAACGGTCGAGGGGGTCGAGATCTATTGGTAACCCTCAATGGTGTGTTGTTCCAGGAAGAGGATGGAATGATGATGTCCATCGTCTCAAGGGGTATCTTCCATGGACATGACATACATAATCATCTTGTGCGTGGGAAAAATGATGCGAAATGGATCTGGAGATAAATCACCAAGAGAGGGTGTAGAATGGGTTGTCGATTGAATGGCTTGATAAGCGGATTCGACCAGACTCAAAGGCATTTCATCTCCATAACAAAAATGATCATCAGGGTTGGGTACCATCCATGGGTCGTAAGATGCAGGGGTTTCGTGAATAGAGGTGGAGATCATGTGGATCGAGGCAACAAATAGAGGTGGAACATCGGGTGGTGGAATGGGAAAGTACCCATCAAAGAGGAATCTTTAAGAAGACCCACATCGACGTTCTCATATCCAGGGGGGGTTTTGCAATGAAAGGTACATTACCAGTATGTGAATTAGAGTGAAAGAAGTCCAATTGGTCGACGGTAACTACTTTTCCTTGATGTGGGAAACGCACGACAAGGAAAAGAGTGGAAACAACTGCACGCATGGAATCAATCCAGCTACGACCAAGTAGAAGGTTGTAATCGAGAGGAGCGTCGAAGACTTCCACTTCAACGTTTACCATTTTGCCTTCTAATGTAATAGGCAACGAAGGGAGGACACCGTAAGGCTTAAAACCATAGCCGTTGAAGGATTTTTGCATGTTGTGGGATTCAGTCAAAGGAGGAGAGTCGATGGCTTTCCAGTAGGTAATAGACATGACACAAGTCGAGGCACCCTCATCAATAACCGTTCTACAAATGTTTTTGTCACAGACAATAACTTGTATTTGGAATGCGAGTTGAGGGGGTAACCTTGGAATGTGATCTTCCAAGTAAAAAATTATTAAATTCGTATTTTTGGGGTCAATTCCACCAATAGCTTTCAACAGTGCCTTTCACAGTATAAGACAACTCTGAAGGACTTCGAGGGATGACATTGTGGACGGTGCTTGGGCCAGATCTTTGATAATACTGTAGTTTTGGGCAACACATGCATGGGGATTGAAAGCTGATTTTTGAACAACACCCTTTGGAGGAGGGCGAAGAACTGTATCTAGGTTCGGTCATTCGAGATGAAGAGGACCATTGGTAGGTGGAGTTGTGGGAGATGGTTGGACCAACGAAGGAGGTATTGCATCAACCTTCTCTTTGGAGGAAGGATAATCTTTGGCTTGAGTGGTAAGTGTGATGTCATTCTTCTTTGAATCACCTGTACACATTAAGACATAGGATGTATTGGAGAGGGAAGGTTGGTCATGAATGACCAATTGGGCCTGTTGTTGAGAAGGGAAGGGTTGTGACAATACGACTGGAGTGGGGGGTTTCGTGGTCCCTTGAAGAAACTTAGTAACCTCGGCTCGTCGTGGACAATCCTTAGTGTAGTTATCATCACCATAGATAAGACAAGGGTATCGGGGTTTGCGCTTATCCCTATGGTCAACAGGTGGTGTTTTGGTTTTCTCAGTTTGTGGATTATTTTTATCCTCCTTGGTCTTACCCTTTCCTTTTTTGGATTTATTTTTTTCGGCGGGGTTAGATTGAATAGAATTTACCTTAGAAGTCTTGCCAGTGGGAGGGGTAGGAGAGGGAGCATTTTGAACATTAGAAGAAATGGATTTGGGGTTGTTGTTAGAGGTTTGGACAGAATGAGGCTAGGCATGGAAGGTTCCAATCACACCGTCAGCTACATGAGAAGTAGCAGGAGTGGTTGAAGTAGTAGAAGTAGAAGGACGAGGTGCATCAGGGAGTAAGTCGTAAGGAGTACCCGTTTGTGAGTAAACAAGGTATAGGTATTGGGCACAACTGATTGCCTGTTCTTCTGTGACAACTCCACCCATGGCGATGTCACGAGAAATGTTGCTCATGAATGATTTTGTGAACCACTCTGCCAGCAATTGATCGGAAAGTTTGATTTTGATGAGACGTCATCTCCGTTGCCACTCATGAATGTGATCAGAGATATGAGTGGCTTTGGTTTGTTTGAAAGAACTCAAAATCTCAGTCCCCGTTTCGTAGTGAATCGATAACTGGTAGTGGGTGAGGAAATCCATAGCGAGGGTGTTGAAGTCGATGAAGAAGCCTCTTGGTAATTCGATATACCACTTCATGGTGGAACCTGTGAGGATTCACTGAAAAAGGTGTAAATGAATAGAGTCATCCATCAAGGAGTTGGATGAGCACCAAAGGTGAAAATTCATTACATGATTGTTCTGGTCCTCTCCCTGTTTACCATCAAATTTAGGGATGTTGGATGGTAGTTTGGCCAGTATGGCGGGCCATTGAGGAGAGTGATGGATCAAATCATTTAAAATCCTCAACAAATCAGGGAGGTCCAGGGTGGCTAAGAAGGGTAACTGTATATTCACATATGGGTACTGGTGACTTTGGGGAGGGAGTCCCATTGGTAGACCAGTGGGACCATAAGCAGTTTTCATATAATGTGAAGATCTAGGCAGATTCGGTGGTTGGTGTGGAGGCAAGTAATTCGTAGGTTTGTACCCTTGAACAGGGGCATGGGGTTGAGTGTTCAAGCCCCAAATAGGATTAGACATGCCTGGATATGGTTGGCCTGTACTAGGGGGTATGGTGGAGTTAGCTTGAGGTTGTTTCCCCCTAGTCGAGTGAGGATTATGTTGTATAAGATAATTCCAATACTGGGCCAAGGATGGAGGTATGTTTTGTCCATAGGGTGGGGTTGGTGGGGGTTTCTATCCAATCGGAGGTTGCATCCTAGTTGGGATTTGTCCTGCAAAAAGGGGTTGGGTTCGGCCTCCTTGGTGAAATTGTCCACCAACAGGAACCTAGTAATTAGGTGTGAAAGACAGGATGGTGTCACTAGGGTTGGTGCCTCCTATTGAGGATGGAAGAGGTCCTTTGAAAGGGGGTCGAGGAAATGTTGGAATAAAACCGGGAATGAGATGGTGCCTAGAAGTAGTGTAAATGCCAGGGGTCCTGGATGAGATTTGTGTAGGAGTGGGAATAGAAGCATTCAATGCATGATATCCAGGTGGAAGGGTTGGGGTGAATCTAGGTGAAAGTGGTGTGCCAATGGAGGGTTGGCTAGACATTGTAATCCCAGTGTGAGGAGTCGTAGTATCTGGGACCATTTTTTAATGGACTGTTTGTAGAGGAATAGTCAAGATGTGGTCAGTGGGCAGAGCATTTGTACTAGGAAAATAATAGGTAGTAGTAAAAGGTACTGTGTCTGGATCAGATGTTTCGGGCAGCTCAGGTGTGACAGTGATATCAACACCTTCTCCTCAGCCAAAGAGATCCCGTCTAAAAATGCCAGTGGTCCAAAAAGGATCTTGACCCTCAGGTCCTATGAAAGGTCTGGTTGGTGATTCAGAAGATTGAACAACTATATCTCCATAATAATTCACTCACATAATACATCTCTCAGAGTGGGGAGGAAGTCGGAAGTCCTCTCAAGAATTGGTAATCCATAACCATTCTAAAGAGTTAGTTCTTTCCACTGGTGAAGTGGCAATGTCTTGGACTTCACTCTGTTGAGGAGATCCCTCCGGTGAGTTGGTAGGCAAGGGTTGAGAACCTTCTATATCTTCTGGGAGTAGGCCTTTCATTCTATGTGAACGACATGGAGGTTCAATTGTGATCGAGTTAGAATTTTATGAAAGAAATTCCATGGCCAACTTGGGTAAACAAATATCACACGCTAGTAAAATATAGGAAGCAAAACCATGCAAACAAGACCTTCCAATTCCAAAGTCACTAGTTGGTGATGAAATCTAATGTCGTGACGACGAGACAAGAAGGGGCTGGGCTAGGGTGGAAAATTTACATTGACAACCTGCTTAACGGACTTACACCCTGGTGCAAGCTCCCACACACAATCGTGGGTATACCCTCCAAGGAGCCTGAGTGAGTCTGGCACACATCGATTCCAAGTACCATGAAGAATTACCCCTTCACAGTCACCTTATGTAAGACCCTAAGAATATAGGCTACTAAGGTTACCACCAACAACAATGATGCTTGGGGGAACAGTCGATAGTCCGATCCACACACAAGGGCAAGGTATCTAGCCCGAAATCATCTTGAGAGGCTTCCACTCATCATTGTGAGTATACCTTCAAGTGACCCTCGTAATATGTGCAATCTCTACACTAATATAAACAAAGAAGGGTGAGTAACTCTATCAATCTCAATGCGACCTCAGGTTTGAACCTTGTGTGAGAAGGGCTTCCCAGGACAAAATGCTGCAAATGGAATTTGACACTCCTTATCACAAGATACTATTGTGTGTTTTGTGCTTTGGATAGTGTGTCTCATTGCCTATTCCAAAGCTCTAGCCTAGCTAATGTTGGTGTAAAAGAGCCCTAGAAAAAATTACTAGTTGAATTTTAAAATTGCGCAATATTATTAAAGGTTGTTGTTACTCAAAAGGAGACGAAAATGAAGCCGATGTTGTGTGATACTCTGACCCAACAATGCATAGATAGGAAGGAATGATACAAATTTTTTCTCGATGAATCCTATTTACAGGAGGGAAAGAGGAGTTTTCTGGAACAATGTGAACTACGATGTATGATCTTCTCCAAAATGTAATATCAAACAATCATGAACAATGCAAATTCTCTATTCGTTTTCTTTCAATACTTGAATGCCAATATTTTCGAATAAAAAGTTGCTTAAAAAAAGAAAATGTCTTTAATTTTTATTAGAAACCAAGCAATAGGGATGGAACTAAAAAAATGTAAGCAACCAACAAAAAAGAAATACACAACAAACACCCAAATCGATCTTTCAATGAAGAAAAAAATAACAAACTGACAAGACCAGTCTCTTCAAATGCACATGGGTAACAATTTTCCAAGTAATAAGCAATTGAAAAGGACAATTAATCTCAACTTTTAATCCAATCAAAGGCTCCTGACCAAAAAATCACTTGGATTTCTAAACCAGAGATTATACCCTTGTTAAGAAAAGGTCAAGAGGTAAAAATTGAGAAAAAATGATCAAGAAGAGCTTTCAATTTCTGAAAACTAATCATTCGCAAGATTTGAAGTCAAGAAACATTCAATCACTGGCCAGAAAATTTCTTCCTAGACACACAAACAAATCTAGGCATCTGAGGACACAAAAGACTTGATCCAAAATTTTTACAAGTGAGTTCGCAGGCTAGCAGTGGGGTACAATGCGAGAATTAAGGATTCTCGCAGGCTAGACACAGGTAGACTGTGAGAAGTTCGCACTAAACTGAATACTAGGGTGTGAACTCCAGTGATTCTTGTCGTCTGACCCCTAGTATGGAGACATTGTTCTCTATCTTCATACCTTGAAGTTCCCTCAGCATCTCTCACGAGATGACCGACGATGTATAAGATACCAAGATAATAAATATACTATCGTCAGTGACACTTTGTATCGGTGAGGAATAGATGATATATTGTGTCATTGTTTAACTCACAGAGAATCCAAGTATGGTCTGAACGATTTCCACAGTGGGGCTTGTGGTGGTCATCTATCCAGGCTTGCAACAACCCAAAAAATTTGTGAGCCAATTATTTTTGGCCTACTATATTTAAAGATTGTATTGAAGTGGTTAATATGTGTCACCCCTTCTAGGTGTTCACTCAGAAAATGAACTCACATCCAACCCCTCTTCACCTAGTCATTACCGTCGCTCCCTTCACCAAGTGGGGGGTGGACTTCGTAGATTACAACCCAACTTCGGTTGGGGGCCATCAACACATTATCATGGTCATCGACTACTTCACTAAGTGGGATGAGGCCATGTCTACTGTTAAATCTGATGGGAATACCACAACCTTCTTCGTATTCAATCAAATTATCGCCTAGTTTGGTATCGCGAGTGACATTGTTACTGATCATGGAAGTCAATTTTAGAATAAGATGATGGAAGAAATAACAACTAAGCTAGCGTTTAGACATGGTCATTCTTCTCCTTATTATCCCTATTCAAATGGACAAGTAAAGGTTTTCAACAAGTCTCTCAAGACCATTTTGCAAAAAATTGTCAGTCAGAGCAAGTCTGACTAATACATCATGCTATATCCTACACTCTAGGCATACCAAACCTCGGTCAAGAATGCCATCGGATTTTCCCCTTTCCAGTTAGTACATGGCATGGAGTTGATATTACCTATTGAATTCAAAATCCCTTCTCTTAAGTTGGGAGTCGCGATCCTACCTGACACTTCTGATCTTGAATGACGCCTTGTACACGTAGAGAGTCTTGATGAGCAACGTCGAGACACCTCTATGGATATTAAGGTGAAAAAAAGACATGTTAAGCTCCAGTATGACAAGTCTGTCTGTTCTTGTTTGTACGTTGAGGGTGACTTGGTCCTCTTTTACGATCAGGCCAAAGAACCACTGGGGGCAGGCAAGTTTAAACCCATGTGGCATGGTCCTTACATAGTGCGAAGTGTTCTAGAAAAAGGAGCCTATGAGTTAGAATATTATGAAAGGAATAAGTTGGTCGAGCCCAGAAATGGGCTCTACTTGAAAATATACTACGCTTAAGCCCCAGGCTTGGGCGAAAATCTCTGTATACTAATGTAATTTAGTGTATATATATTTTTCTTTTTCGTCTTTGGGTTACTTATCAAGTTTTTCACTTGGTTGACAGATGTCAACAGAGTCTTTGGTCTACCTAGGATTCACACATAGAGCCATTTATCATACACGAAACTTGGCTTCCACTGCTTGGGTGGTTTACTCACCTAAGGGTATACTAGTATCTTTAGGTGGTGTATGCCTAGGGCCATCCACGAAAAATGTGGTTGAATGTAGCGCCATTATAGGACTTTTGCGTTATTCCTAGTGCAGAAATCCCTAGTGCAAAAAGGAATGAAACTCCCTATTGAGACGGGCCTATTGGACATGGAATAAACATGGTGACTCGGTGCCATGAAGTTGAAAGTACCCATAAGGGAAGAATACATTCTGACACTGATATTATCAGTTATCGGTTGAGAATTGTCGTCATAGGGATCGACGATCCAAGAGATGCATTAGGACTAGAGCACGCAAAGGATAATTGATCGATCGTCATAATATATCCTTCATGAGGAAAACAAAGAGTACAAAAGATGGATGACACGACAACAATCATAGCATAAGTCCAATTGCGACCTAGTAACAGGTGTTACACATGAAATTTTCACACCTAGGTACCTCACCCTAAGTGTCGTAAAGTGTCATATAAGCATTTCATACACCTTGACACCATGGAATAACCTATGTCATAATCCCTAGTCAATGTGGAGGAGGAATATATTACATGAAGGCCAAAATACCAAGTACATATGAATTATTATTAATATTCATGGAAAAGAAATTGATTAAGTGTGAGAATCAAGTGCACATGAATTATTATTAATATTCATGGAAAAAAAATTAATTAAGTGTGAGAATCCACCTCACATTTGGTTTCCTATTTTTTAGGGAAGGTGGAGGATCTCATGGATGGTTGAAATATTTCCTCCTTAAAATACTTGAGAGATATTTCCTCCCCAAAATCCTTAAGAGATATTTTCTCCCTAAATATCTTAGAGATTCCTTTCTTAGTGGATCTGATGAGAGATTCTATCCATGGTGGTTAAGCCTCCAAATCCTATATAATGAGGGATTTCCATGGAAGAGGGGGAGAGAGAGGATTTTATAGATACAAAACTTATGATCTCATGAGAAGTGAGGGGAAAGAATTGTGAAGCATCTAACTTATGATCTCATGAGGAAGATGTCATTTGGAACATCAAAATTCCATGCGTGGACTGTTTAAGCAAGGGTTTGGACAAGGAGAGCTTGATGAAGTTGTTGCACTCACATCTATGGTTGTAAGTATTCGTTATTCTTGTTCTCATTAATACAATCAATGCTTGGCATGTTTCTTTCAAACTTGTACTTGTTCCATATAATTTTGTCTGCGGTAGATGGATCTATGTTTTAGCTAATATTAGTAGAGTAGGAAGTCTTTTGTACTTTTTTTTGTCTTGCAAGACCTACCAAGGAGCTTAAGATCGAAGCTCATCCTGGACCTTGTAGGGACAAACGACGTTCATAAGGTACACACCTTCCTCCTTCTTTTTGTTCATCATCTTGATTAGATCTAAAAGGAAGTCAGTGTCCATGTTAAGCATTTTTTTTCTTAGAGTTAAGGGTCTAGCTCTCAAAAGGAAATCTACCTGTCCATAGGGAGATTTTCCTACAACAACATGTTATAATCCAGAGGCGCATCAACTACCTCTACTTCCACCTCTACCATCTTCCCACCTAAATGGACCAGAAAGGTAGGGAGAATACCATGAGGGTGGAAGGAATGACCCTCAAAAGCAGTCAACATGTTCGATGACTTGGAAAGAGTCGGAGAACTGAGAGCTTTCCAATAGACCAGGGACATCAAACATGTAGCAATGCCTTCATCAACAACTACACGTTTGATGGTATACTTTGAGTAATCCATGTGGATTTGGAAAGCCAGATTGTAAGGAAAGAGAGGATTAACATCTGTGACATCAAACTTGATAAATTTTGAGCCACTGGGTTCTAGATCTCCTAAACCAGAGAGTAAGGCATTCCATTGTGAAGAATAGATCTGGAGTACCTCCAAAGCCGACATCGCATAAGGGGTTTGATCCAAGTATTCAACAATAGAGTAGTCCTCGTCTCCGGAGGAGGAGGAGGAGATTCTATACCAAGGATAGCTTGTTGAGAGCTATAATCTCGATATCGAGTGGCTACATTAACTTTCGCATCGACCATACTGATACATAAACGGTTGCCATATTGCGAATGTTGGTTTTGACCCCCACCAGCCGCATTTTCGGCATTTGAGGAGCTCAATGATAGTTGTTGATTATGTGGGAATGGATTTGTCATCACAACGGGCGATTGAGATAATAGCCTCACATATTCTACAATTTTGGGGCATAAATGGGTAAGGTGATCATCTGTGCAAAGATTATAGGGAAACTTCAACTTATGTCTTTTTCATTTTCCCTCTCTAGCATTGCTACCCATCTTCTCATTATTATTATTTTCCTTAGGTTTATTACCATTTTTCCCACCCTTATGGTTATTACATCCTTTCTTCTTAGTCCCTTTTGGTTGTTGGTTACTATTTGTGTTGGCCAACGATTGCACGGAGTGTACATCCGTCGACTGAGTGGGGTTGGAAGACACAGATGAAGCCGACCCTCTGGCAGACTGGTTTAAATACAACTCTTTGAAATGGTTTGTCACCGAGTCTATAGACTTTACATTGGCGACACCTACAATACCATCATCATGAGGTCCATAATTTTTCCTAGGGTCATAAGTTGACTGCGGTGCATCAGGAAGAAGGTGGTATAACATCCCATACCGAGCATATATAAAGTCTAACTGTTGAGCCCTAAAGATCGCTTCTTCCTCAGTGGTAACCCCAGAAGTAGCAACGCCCTTAGAGATAGGAGTGTGAAAAGACTTAAGAAATCATTCTAAAAGAAAGGTCAGGGTTATAGGGGTCTTAATCAACCTCTTTCATCTACACCACTCCTGAATATGGTCTGAGATATGAGTGGTGGTATCATGACGTAAAGTAGACAACAGTTCTAAGCTAGCATCATAACGAATGGGCAACTGAAAGTGGTTAAGGAAGACCATCACCAACTGACTAAAAGTCCCATATGCCCCCCTAGGTAGCTCAATATGCCATTTCGCATCAACTCTGATGAGGGTGCATTGAAATAATATCAAATGAATAGAATCGTCATTAAGGGAGTTTGATGAGAACCAAAGGTGAAAGGTAGTGATGTGATCACCATGATCCTCTCCATTCTTACCCTTGAACTTCAGGATCTCCGAAGTAATTTTGGTGGGGATGGGGGGGCATGTAGGATCGTGACTCACAAGGTCATTCATTATCTTAGACAAATCTGGCAGATTAAGCATGGCCAGAAAAGGGAGAGGGGTTGCGACATCTGGCCCCAACCTCCCGGGAAATACTGTGCTTGCGGAACTGCAGGCCATATAGGGTTTTGGTAAACACCATGGCCATGTATGGAATTATAAGTCCCTCCTCCAGATTTTTTCATAAAAGGTTGGTTCAAAATCATTCCATTTGGAATGTTCTATTGAGGGTTATAGAAATTGCCCCCAGCCAGATTGGATCCAGGTTAGGGGTTTCCCAAAGTGTGAAACTGACCTCCTCTGGGTTGGAATTTGGAGGATAGAGACATATTCATCATGTCAAATGTATTGGTTAGAATATACACCAAGGAGGTAGGGTTGTAGGAAAGAACTTGAGCCGAAGCTTGTCCGCTAGATTGATTATTCCACCGAGAAGTAGGTGAATTGGACCTAGGGTTAAAATAAGGAATACCTCCCATATTAGGATTGATTTGAGGAATTTGAGATCCACCAAACGAAAAAGGAGTGTATGGAGGTGTACTTCCCTCAATCCCAATGCTAGTGTTAGGGCCAACAAATGGGATAGATTTTCAAAACTACGAAGTGAAGTTGAGAATAACATAAGAAAAGGGACTAGAAGCCATAGGGATGGACTAAACATTGTACCCCAGTGAGTGGCCAAGAGACCCAAAGGGGTTCGAAGCGGTATCTTGAGCATTTACTATAGTTCGGTCCATATTAATGATAGGTACATCTGACACAACGAAAATGATATTGCAGGAGTCGAAGGGGTGCCATTAACTATAGTAGGTATGGGAGTTGAAGGGCTCCCAGTGTTCTGAAGACTAGGCTCAGTACTCATCCTTGTAGAATCACAAGTCTGAATCGTGGATGTGTGTGTACCACATATAATAACTCTACACCTTTTAGAAGGCCAAGACTCGAAGTCCAGTGGTAAATTTAACAAGCGACGGGACCAACGGGGAGGCTGGCCCGACTCCACGATGACTTAAGAATGTAAAGATAAAAATATATCCTAAGGCCAACTAGTAATCAAAGAGCACACCAAAAGTAAAACGACCAATATGCATGCAAATGGGGTAAAGTGGATGAGTGGCCTCCCTCCCTAAATAAGGTATGTCTCACCCTAGAGGGGCCTAAGACTCCCTGCTAAAGATCAGAGGTAACATAATCAGTTATAAGGGCCCTCATGGGCTTAACAACCAGTCAGTCAGATCCCCCCGGAGAGGTAATACTCCATAAAGGTTGTGTGATGTACGACCCTTATCTGACCTAGGGTACCTATAGAATAACCCCTGTAAGTAACCTATGAGACACCTAAGTCAAGAAACTAATAAACCACTATATAATCGATGCACAAGAGAGCAGTGGTAAGTTAGGTCCACCATATGGGTAGGGTAGCAAATCCCGAAACTTTGAAATCATCGCCTCTCACGGATAGATCCCCATAAATATCTCTGATGCTAGGAAGGTATCGAGGGGATATCCTTTCAACCAACTTTGTGTGACCTCGTGATTAACTCCGATGTGAGTGGAGCCTCCTAATCTTACCAATTATACAATGGATTTCTCCACTCCTTGACTCAGACACATATGTTGATCTAATTGCCTTGGAGAATTTTACAAACAAAATCTTATTTCATATACGAATAGATCCCCATAAATATCTCTGATGCTATGAAGGTATCGAGGGGATATCCATTCAAGCGACTTTGTGTGACCTCGTGATTAACTCCGATGTGAGTGGAGCCTCCTAATATTACCAATTATACAATGGATTTCTCCACTCCCTGACTCAGACACATATGTTGATCTAATTCCCTTGGGGAATTTTACAAACAAAATCCTATTCCAAGGCACTAAATCCTAGGCTAGTTTGTGCACCCTAGAAAAAAGAAAATCGTTACTAATCAATTTTAAATTATAGATTTTATTTTAATCATTGTGATTACTCAAAAAGGTATGGTAGTGAAACTCATGGTGTTATGACTCTGCAAGAAAAGTAAATATGAAAATAATGCAAAGTCCTAACTTTAACTTTCAATGAATGATATGCTTCTAAAAACGATGCAATTTTCAAATTCAACTTTGCAATTCAGAAGTAAAAATGCAATCTTTCACTATACACACTAAGTTGATGATAAAGAATCAAAAGACAAAAATGCCAAGTAATGCAAAATGCCTATATTTTTTGTATTTTTAGTATAACAAAACTGAAAATGCATGAACTGAAAAGTAACTTGATATATAACCCTACTATGTATAAATAGAGACAACTCAAGCATGATACCAAGAAAAACAACACCCAGCCCAAAGTACAAGGACAATAAAAAATGAAAATACAATGAGAAAGACTTCACTCAGAAATTCAACCAAAAGAGGGTTTCTTGTCATCCCACAAGTACTTAACATGCACTACAGAGACCCAAGAAGGCTCAACAAGCATCAAATACCACCCAGAAAACACCAGACCAGGAAAAAAGGCAAGGCAAACTGATGTACACAACTGTTTAGGCAAACAGAGCATATATATGTAGCTTGCAGTGAGACAACCAGTGTATGTACATGACTGTCAAGGAAAAATGTGCTTATATGCTTTAAACAAGGCCACACAAGGGAGAAAGGATGAACACTCAGACCCAGAGTGAACAGGAGTTGTCAAGCAATGATACAAAAAGAACCACAATAGAAACGAGAAAAATCTAAGGACAAAAGTACTCCAAACCCTAATAAAGAAGATTCAATCCCCAGTACTGTCGCCAATTCTGTTATGAGGAAAATATCTCTATGGCTAGGGTGAACCACAATTGATGGAAATGACTACAAAAATAATCTCTATCCAAAAAACATGCTATATAAACCAATGTGCAAGCGAGATAAGAAAGAGGCCTCCCTTATCCAAATGTTTGATGAAGTCCATTATTGAGCACTTTGACCCAAAGCTATATACCTGCAACAAGTTCTCAACATACAAGCAAAACAATTATATGGTGATAATATAAAAGTTTGGCACATTATATATCATAATCCATTAGTATACATAACAAATATGCCCATGGATAATAACTCGTATATTTTCAAGATATCAATTGGATGGGAAGAGAGTATTTCTATTAATAAATGATCAGCAGAAGTGAAAATATTATAGACTTTCGTGTCGGCATGGTTCAAAACCGAGAAACTAAGTTCCTTCCAGCTGGGCCTCCACCAAAGGAAATCTCATATAAGGGATACAGTGAGGTTCTCCATCAATAAGGGAAGAGATTGGGGGATGAACACTATGTTCAGACCTAAAGGAAAAAGGGATGCAGACTCAATATGAAGTAAATAATTTCTCCAGAGTAACTTTTCTCTCAAAGTTGAATTCTTATCCTTTTCCATAGCTCGGAATTAGCCTATTTATAGCCTTCAAAATGCAACTGAAGGGCCGAGTCAGAACGTTTCCAGTATATGGAAAGCCAAGGATCAGAGATCTCTTGTCGTGACATTGAAACTCGACATTTATTTTTCATTTTTTGGCACAAATCCCGATGAACAAGGGTTGTAGTGGATAATCCTATGTATACGCTTGATGTATAGTGTGCAAGATGCGTACACGTGGAAAATTTTGTATTTTTGTCTCTGGATTTTAGTAACAGGGAAAATAAGTCTACATAGGAAAATGGAGTGAGGCCCTCTCTGCAAGATTTCATAGGGTGAGGAAAATCTTTCTCTAACATAGTTTGAGGTATAGGTTGATGCATGGTTGATGCATGGTACATGTTGGTTCAGATTATTGGTACAATTGTTTTGGTGCATATTGATTGGTACAGTTTGTTACAGGTTATTGGTACAAGTTGACAGTGACGGGTTGAAAGTGGCAATGTTTATTCAGTGACAGTGACAGGTTGTGTACATTTGGAATTTATATTTTAGGGCATTTGGATGGGGCACGGATAGGTGGTTGTAGCCACCTTCTGGTTTTAGTTGGAGAACATAAGAGGTTGTAGCCTCCTTCTAGCTATAGCCATAGAATTATGGAGTTGGAGTTTCCTTCAGGTTGTAGCCTAAGAAACTAGGGGTCATAGACTCCTTCCAGTTGTAGTTGGGATTGGATGATGGTTCTTCCTTGAATGTAATTCTTGACATATAAGAAAATCATTCCATGGTTTTCTCTCGCATTGAGTTTCCACGTAAATATTGGTTTACTATGCATTGTGTGGATGTGTTTGTTAATTTTTATTATGCACTGATGAATGTTAATTCTTATGATACAGTAAGTTATTGATGATGAACAGATGAACATGGTTGAATAAGTAAAATTATATACTTTGTGGATTAAAGGATTAATAATTGGTATAATTTCTGATTACTGATTCACCCCCCCTCTCAGTAATCCAATAATTATTAATCTAGGTGAATGTCTTCATGATGCTTCCCAAACATCAAAAATTAGGAAATGAATTCTAAGCAGAGGAAGTGGGTCTTGCATGCTACCTGGTCAATCGATCACCCTCATTAACATTGGATGACAAGACTCCACATGTGGTATGGAATAGTAAGAAACCCTCTTTGACACATCTTAGGGTATTTGGTTGTGATGCCTATGTTCATGTTCCAAAGGAAAACATGAGTAAGTTGGATAAAAATGTTGTAAAGTGTATATTTATTGGGTATAAATATGGTCTTAAAGGTTATAATCTTTAGAACCTAGAAACTAATAAGATAGTGTATATTTGAGATGTTGTATTTAGAGAAATCAAATATGTTGTCAAATAGGAAGTCCTACCAAGGAAGGAAGAACCATAGAAAGTAGAGTTTGAGTTGATGTATGATGAATCCAACTCTAGAAAAGAATAGGAACAAGAATAAGAATATCCTCATACTCCATTATTGAGGAGATCGGTTCAGGAAAGAAGGAAAACATAAAGGTATACTCAACCTTATTTATGTTCAAAATTTTCTTTTTCTATTACTGATGATGATCCTAGAAATGTTAGGGAGGCGGTGGATTCAGAGGATGGAAAATATGGAAAAAGGCCATGGTTGAAGTAATGGTAACCATGCACAATAATGAGGCTTGGAATCTAGTGTAGTTTCCTATTGGAAGAAAGCTCATTGGAATAAAATGGGTGTTTAAGAATAAGATGAATGCACAAGGAAAAGTGGAGAAATACAAAGGCCAGTTAGTATAAAAATGTTATTCCCAGGTAGAGGGAATTGTATTTGGTGAAATTTTTTCTCCTATTTCCAAGTTAGCTTCTATTTGATTTCTTTTATCAGTTTTTTCTACATTTTATTTTGAAGTAGGACATATGGTTTTGAAGAAAACATTATGACATGGGGATTTGGAAGAAGAAATCTACATGAATAATCCAAAAGGATTTGATGTGAAGGGAAAGAAAGAGTTGGCATGCAAGATGAAAAAGTACTTGTATGGGTTAAAGCAATCACCAAAAATGTGGCATGAAACATTTGTTACTTTTATGTTGTGAATTGACTTCATAAGGACAAAAGCAGATCATTGTGTCTATTTAAATTAATCTTTGATCATGTTATTTATTTGGTCTTGTATGTGGATGATATGTTTCTCATAGGAAGTGACAAGGATATTATCAAGGATCTGAAAAATTAGTTGAACTCTAAATTTGACAGGAAGGATCTTGGTGATGAAAATTCAATTTTGGGAATGGAATTAAAAGAGATAGGACAAATAGGAAACAATTGATAAATCACAGGAAATATGTCGAGACAATATTGTAGAGATTTAATATGCAATATTGTAAACCAATCAGGGTTCCTATTCCCATAGGTGTAAAGTTATATGTGGATCAGTGTCCCAAGACACATGAAGAGTAAGAGGACATGTATTGTGTTATCTATTCTAGTATGGTTGGAATTTTGATGTATGATATGGTCTATACTAGACCATACATTTCACATGTATTGGAGTTTTGAGTAGGTATATGAAAAAACTATGGAAGGAGCATTGGACAACAATAAAGAAAGTTTTCAAGTATTTTTGTGGTACTACTATTTATATATAGTGCTACCAAGGAATACTAGGATTGGATAGAGTGTTGGACATATATGGATTTGTTGATGTATACTAGGATGGAGATCTAGATCAAAGTATATGTACAAGCGGGTATGTATTTAACTTGTTTGGAGGAGCAATTAGTTGGATGAAAAAACAACATTTTTTGGTGGCACTCTCAACTACAGAAGCAAAATACATGAAATCCACTCATGAAAGAAAGGAATACGTATTGTTACATAGATTGTGTTCAAGTACTGGTTTGGTACAACAAGTTGTAAGCATATATTGTGATAATCAGAGTGTAATATTCCTGGCAAAGAACCCGACTTATCATTCAAAGAAAACTCATATTGTTGTTGAATATCATATTCTGAGAGACATGGCAGAATAAAATAAGATTTTGATGATGAAGGTGGACACTTTGAATAATGTTTCATATTCATTAACAAAATATATGAGCACTAAGAAGTTACCTTGGTGTAGAGTATCTATGGGCATTACTACCTTGGATTGTTGACAATGTAACCCTCCAAACCCATTACATGCAAATAAAAAAACAAGTTGGAGAATGGTATCAATGATTTAGTCCAAACAAATCATCATATCAATTACATGATAAACCTCAAGATCTCATCATTCGGGGACCCATACGAAAGTGTGCCTAACACATGCATGAAGCACAAGGTTAAATTTTAGAAAGTAGTAAGATTATCTTGTCTTTCTTGTTTAGTATGATATGCATGTGCAAGAGATTTATTGAAAGCGAAAAATTTCTTGGGGTGACACCATTTCTTTGAAGTTTTGGGTCTGGGATTGAGTCCTACATTCCTTTTCCATATGCAGAAAATTGACCCAAGATTGTTCTTCCCAACTTCCATTTGTGAAGTGGCTACCTTAATATCCTTTCTTTAGTTTTTTTCCTAGGTGACTACAAGTGGAAAGTTCTTATGGTACCTGAGGTAGTTGATTAGCATCCATTTTACTCTCATATAGTGTGCTTGTCTTGTTGAGGGTACTTTCACCTTGGGTGATTGTCACATGAAAATTACCATAACTACCTCGTGCACCTTCGTAAGTTAGAATTGGGACTTAATCATCCTAATCTAAATTCTAGGAGGATTTTTTATTGGCTCTTAAATGATTTAGTTTTGAGTCCTAATCACCCTTGAATGAGATTTGGGACAGTAGTCTACCTATTGTTTCCTTCTTAGGAATTTGTTTTTATTTGAATGTTTTGTGATTAGTCAGTAGACAATGTCAGGTCGTAATTTTCTTTTTTATTTTTCTATTTCCTTCACTTCAAAGTGGTTGATCCACCACTCCATTGATATTACATGAATAGAGGTCTTTCCCCTAAATCTATGGAGCTACTTCCAATCAAGTGAAGGTTGAAAAAACCCATACCACAGTCAAGTTTTCTAGTAGAGGAAACACCTACTATTTTGACATGATGACACAAGGGAATAATGGTTGCAAGAAGAGATTAAAAATAAAGAGTTGTTAGTTGAAGGGTATCTGATAAATTATGATGGACATAGATGGGTTCCATCCTCTCTCCCACTGGATAATTTTGACCCACTAAAAACAAAAGATTCCCTTGATCTATCTATGAAAAAATTTAATTCTCCCCTTAATAACCCAATTATCCCACTTCTTTTTCACATTTTTCATTTTATATATAGAGATCCAGTTTCAAATCGAAATCCTCTACTCTAGTGGTATATGATGAATAATTTTGGTAGTACTTCAGGAATTATGGGCACCACCACGCTTCTATATGGAATTTTTGGTTAGGGTAATAATCCCCCTATCTCAGGGATCTCCATCATAGTTTCTAATCACCTTATCTTTGGGATTTTTTTTAGGTGTAGCACTACTCCCTTAGTAAATCCTAGTACTAGTATCTAAACTCCAACCTTTATTCCTAAAAGTAAAAGTCCTATCTCTTTTGGTATGTGTTGGTGCACAATAGGAAGACCTAGGCTTAAACATTAATTAACCAACAAAATCCTAATATATTGGCCCTTTCAGCATCACCCACAAGAAGGTGAAGTCTCAAACGAGGTTTCTATGGTGAATGCAGGAACCAGGTTTCTATAGTCATGAAGGGATGGGAGGAAATCATCATAACCATTACACTTAGAATTTGTTCATTATACCATTTATCATGTGCCCATAAACATCAAAATAGATAACATATTCATATTAACCTAACATACATTATGTGAGTGCAATAAATAGAAAAGTAAACACATCACAACACATCATAACATAAATACACCAATATTTAGCATGTGTTAGACACCTATTTGTCGTACTTAAGTGAGGGAGTGTTTTTCATGATCCCTAAACATGTTGAGGGAAAAATTTATCATTTGAAGGTCAAAATACTATGTGCACATGTATTATTATTTTTTATAGAAAAAAGGGAATTAATTTAGTGTGAGAATCCACCGCACATATAGTTTCCTAATATCAAGGAGAAGTTGAGAGTCTCATGGATAATTGAGATATTTTATAAAAACAATATCCTAATTTGATGGATGTTGAGATATATTTCCTCCCTTAAATTCTTGAGAGAATTTTTCTCCTTGAAAATCCTTGAGAGATATTTTCTCCCTAAAAATCTTGGACATCCCAATTTAGTGGATCTAGTGAGTGATCTTCTCCTTGGATTGTTGAGTTAGTTCTCAAATGGAAAATTATTAAATTCCTTAGGGGAGGGATTAAGGACAGGAATTAAGAGAATTATACGTATGATTGTGTGAGATACAAATGGATGGATAAGAGATCTTGTGGAAGTTGTTGCCACATCAAACTTGATTTTGTAAGTTCTTCCATTTTGTTGGCTTTCCATTAAAACACAACTTGGCCTATTCCTCTCATGTCTATGCATTCAAGTGGATGTGTGTCTAGTGTTGTAAATTTATCATATATAGATCTACTTTCACTTAAAAATATAGTGTGGAAGAAGGAGGTTTCTCTTTTTTCTTTGCAGGTCTTTTCTTATGCCTAAGATCTTGGACATCAAGGTCAAAGACAAGAGAAATGAGGAAAACCTTCATAAAAAGGTAAGTCATACATCTATCTCTTCTCATTCTAATTGTTGAAATAGGTCTCAGAGGAAATTATTTCATCATTTGTTTTCTTTTGTCTTGGATCAATAGGGGTATTCATCCAAGGTGAGTTTCACTTGTGTGCAGGGGGAACTTTACCATAAGAAAAATTTGGTGACTCCACTAGGGATTGATTTTATTAGTCTTTCCTTTGTATTTTCTAGCCTTTTGAGTCTTTCTTGTTACTTGAATTTTTTTATTTTGATGCTTCTTTCTTAATTTCTCCCCTTCCCTCATTTCCATTGGGAAGCTCTCTGAGCCAAACACCTGATCAAATCTTAGATCTAGTCACAATTTGAGTTTTTCCACCACTTTTATGACTCCATCCCTCCCCCATAAGGGGGTACAGAGAGACTATCGCTCCTCCAAAGTGTCTTATGGAATTATAATAGCTAGTTAATCACCCTGTATGCATGATTAATTGAGCGATAGTACATGCACCGTATGTAAAGTAGACTGGGTACAAGCACACAAACAATAGTTTTGAAGGGTTCTAACTCAAATTTTGATTTGTCTTTGACAAGATGGATCTTGAATGGAGAGAGAGAGAGAACGAGGAGATCGATGTTGTTGTATATCAAGATTCGGGGGCCCAAATGGCCTTAGAGCGATGTGTCTTGTATAAAATTTGAGCGCTCAAAGGAATGAGATCCCAGGTGAGGTTGCTCAAGATGCTAGTGGGTTACTGGGACCTTAAGAGTGAGAGCTTCAATCTCAATGGGAAACCATTGAGAATTGAAGTAGAGGAAATTTACTTTTTGACTGGTCTATCACATCAGGATGAGGTTGTAAACCTCAAATCATGGGGAGTAGGGAGCGAGATGAAGATAGAGGAATATATCGACGCCCACTGTGTAGCAGGGACTCCTAAGGTAGGTAGTCAAGTCCCTATCTGGGCAATAAACAATCTCAGTATGAATATTATTTTCCTATTATTGACTAGGATCAGAGGTTCGGCCTCATTGCATGAGGCATCGAGGCCGTTTATGTTCTATGCAATGTGGTGTACGAGACCCACAATGTATGACTAGTGTACCTCACTACTGGTGAATGTGAAGAGCCAATGGACAGAGTGTAAATAGGGGAGTAAAAGAAATTTTGGGTTTTCTTCTATCCTATGCAGTTTCTTTTTTGAGTGGGTTCCAGTTTTGGGACCTAGAGTCGAGATTCTTCCGAGAGGACCTCACGATCTAGCCATGGCATGGTGGATCGAGGTAATGAGGTGACAGAGGGATGTAGGGTTCTAACACACTACGAGGAGGATTTATTCTATTGGTGGTGGTGACAGGTCATCGCTCTGGATGAATATACCTACGAGGGGATTGAATTTAGAGGGGATATAGACATGCCACTCCCACTAGGGACTTCCTACAGTGACATAGGCATGTCAATTGTTTTTACATATTTCATTTTTTTGTATTTTTGTATAATAGAACAAAATTATTTTTGGATGGTGCATAAGTATTGACTAGACATTTGTGGAATGCAGACGTGGGTCCGTGACGGCCAGAAGGCTTCCCTTGACATCAATGGAGTAACCGAGGAGATGAGGCAACGGGAGGAGAAGCTGAGAGGGTCCTACAAAATGTGTAGGGAAACCTGTCGCGTTTGACTCACAGGATACCCATGGTTCAGGTAGAGGATCTCCCTGAAGCCATGCAGTGACAGATGGTTGGTGTACCCAGGGTGTTATCACATTAATTTGTAAAGGGGTGTTTTTCCTAATAAGTTGTCCCCTTAGTGAAAGAAATGAATAAAAGGTGAACAAAACCCACAAAATTGCATTATCCTAAGTTTTTGGGCCTGGGCGCAATTGTGCTAATCGGCACATAGATCTGGGTAGTTGAGATATGTGCACCAAAATATACGATGTGTGGTCCATATTGGACCCCCCTTGACAT
>JASDQU010736689.1:42825-53742 GCA_032191745.1 Picea mariana | reverse complement strand
TACCACTCTTCCTTACAACTTTCCCTCCTCCCGACACCTGTTGCATCTCCCACACCCCCTCCACTTTTTTCCGCCACACACCTGTCCTTCACTCACTTTCCCACCTTCGCACTTCATCCTCTCACCTTCCGCCATGTGTCTTCCACTCACCTCCATATCATATTTACCTCCTCTCCCTCCTCTCATCTCCCTCCATCTGTCTCCCATGATGCATTCTTCAGTTGGTCGACTCCACCTCATATGACCACCTGATCCCTCCTTTCGCCTCCAGGTCACCTTCCACCCATCACATCGCCTTCTCTCCCTCCTCATCTCATTGTGGCACACCTATCCTCCACTCACCTTCAGGTCATGTCCCCTTATCACTCCCTCCTATAATATCCTTCCAAGTGTTCTACCACTCACCTCCATCTAAGTAGATGGTCCCCATCCCAACTAATGGCACGGCCTTTCCTCTGCCCCCACATCATCACCCCATGCCACTTCACCTTTGTCCTGTCCTAGCACAGTATGCACGTTTTCCACCACCCGCACTTTCTCGGACACCTTCTATCTTCCATGTATGCCCACATGGTCGTCTCTCATCTCACATCCACATTGATCATGCCATATTCCCCACCAGATCCTCATCCACACCCGCCAATGGGTCCCCTTGTAGCTGTCCAACAAAGCAACAAACGACCAAGGGAAAACTACCACGTCCTTTAGATGCAAAGTTGACTTGGAACTCTTCGATCCTGAGGAAGTAGTTATTAAAATAGGTGATGGTGGTTGAACATCGTTTCCACCATAAATGGAAATCCCAAGAAAGGATCGTTAGTTAGTCCACTCAGGCGCAGGCCCATTCTAAAGCACAATTGCATCTGGCAGAGTTCAGTTCTGACGAGAGACTGCATGCACAGTCTACCAAGAGGCATGCAAATGTAACGACTTCAATGCGATGACTCAAACTCACTTCTACAGTTTTGGCTATGAGTATTTAGGAGTCGTTCTCATATTTTGTTAGTGTCGATGGTAGAGATAAGCTCTCGATTGTAAATTTTTGATGAGGCCTATGGTTCTCTGGTTGTGTATTATCACTTGAAACTTCTTGTTTAATGGTAGTCAGTTTCTCTCTCGTTTCTTTTGCCTCTGATTCTGAAACTTGGGCATGGATGATCCAGTCGAGTGTTGTGATTATAATGTAATGGAGTTTTGATTGCAGTACTATTGCAATGTTTTAGTTTCTTGAAGTTTTCATATTTAAGAGGATCTTATATCTAAAGCTTTTCCTCAGCAGGCTGTTGGAAGACCGAATGTCCACAACAAGCCTTCACATTTTCTTCTCATGCTCTTCTTCCTACTCACCACTATGCAAACTTGTTGAATAAAGTTAGATCAAGACCTCATTTGTATATGCGCACCAACCCAGATTTCTAAGTTAAAGTGATATAATATTGAGACTGCATCCATTATACCACCCTTTAAAACTATTCACTGTGACATACCAACTAATGGGTATCAGGCTTACCTCTAACACAATCCAAAGGTGACTTCTAGTGCTAACATTTTTGGCACCGTTGTCGAGGATGAATTGAATATTTTCCCTGGGATCAAATGATAAAGATTACTGGTTCTGAAGGTGCATCAGAACCCAGTACATCAAGATTGCAACTATGCACTTGGCGACTCCATTGTTTCAGGCGTGGCTTCCAGAAGCAGACAAACAAGGTCTACTCCACAACTGCCTTTGGAAAAACCTGAAGTTGACCCAGAGAAAATCATCAGAAAGAGAAAGGCCCTTCATCAAGGTACTTCTACTATTGAAATAGGTATTTCTGATGATTTTCATTATCCTATAGGAACTCCAATTTCTGCTTTTCAGCCTTCTGTTATACCTTCAGTTGGATTTTCCCGAACTTTGAATTTTGGGAGTGTTCCTGTTGAGTTTTCCCCTCCTGGTCTGGGATTGGAGGGAGAAATCCTTATCACTCCTCTCTCTCCTAAAATTGTACCGTGGTTTAGACCCAATGTCTCAAAATATTTTCCTACCCCAGGATTTACCACTCCTCCTTCTGTTAGAGTTATTGGTTTTACAGAGAGGTAAACCTCTTCTCCCTCAAGCTCAATATCCTTTTCTCCAAATCCTTTGTTGTTTTCATTTCCTCTTGGAAGCTCAGTTCCATTCTCCCCTATTCTAACACCTTCTCCTCTTAGTTATCCTCCACCTCATATCCCTATGGCAGGTGCTAATCCCCCTAGAAACATAATGGATTATATAGTGGTTGCAATATATTCCCCCCTGGTCTTACCTCAGCCAATGAATGATCTCCCTGCTGGAGATTACCCAAAGTATATGCCCAATTTCACTGGAGAAGAATACATAACTGCTAAAGAGCACCTTGTTGCCTTCTACAGTTATGCATGTAATGTGAATATTGAAAATGAAGATGTCTAGATGAGAGTCTTTGTCTAGAGCCTTGATGGTGAGGTTAGAAAGTGGTTCATAGGTTTGACACCTAGATCCATTGCTAGGATTGAGGCTCTAGATGATGCCTTATTGAGACAATGGGGGGATAAAAAATACTTTATGTATTATATCACAAAGTTTGGATCCCTGAAGAGGAAAGAGGGAGAATTTGTCTTTGATTTCTCCAAAAGATTCAACAATATGTACAATGAAATCCCTGTCGAGATAAAGCCTACTGAAGTCTCTGCCAAAATTACTTATGCTAGTGATTTTGACCCTGAATTCTGCCTCCTCCTCAAAGAAAGAAGAGCTACTTCCATGGCTCATATGCAAGATGCAACCCTAGAAGTAGAATCTAATGTATTGGCAGTTGACAGACTTAGGAACAAAGCTGACAGAGACAGAGGAAGAGGGAGATATGAGGCCTCAACCTCTAGTTCTTCTGCATCCCATCCTCAAGTGGATGAATTGACTAATATGGTGAAATCCCTTTCTACAGAAATGGAGAAAATGAAATTCGAAGGGAAGCAAGGTTATAAAAGTGTCCAAAATGCTGATAACAAAGGAAATTTTAGAAGACAAATTAATATTTTCCCTCATATTCTCCCAAGAGAACCCAGAATCAAATACATAGATGATCAAAAAATCCAAACCCCTCTTCAAAATAACCTTGTTGTTAATGAAGAAGGAGACAAAGAAGAGCTAGATCCTAAAATCCATTGTCTTGGAGACACCTCCCTATTCCCTCACTTGACTCAATTTGCATATGAGGAGTCTCTCTTAGATAACAATATAAATGAGCTGAGTAAGGGAGACAAATCCAATAGCAGTCCCAATAAATATAACCTTTGGTATAAGAAGAAGGAAGCGAAGTCTGGCATCCCTTATCAACCCTCCAGAGCATAGAAGCCTACTAAAGATGCAAAAATCAACAACAAATAAAAGAAAGCTCAGAATCCTCCACCAATAGCCAAAGACCTTGTCCCAAAGGTAAGATAGATTTTGAAACCCCCTTCCTCCTCTAGCTTTGAGCATGAAATTTAGAAGATCAGAATCACTGTCCCCCCTTCAGAACTATTCAAGAATGAAGACTTCAAAAGGTCCCTCTCTAAGTTGTTGCAGCTCGAACCACCCTATTATTCCAGAGACTCAGTAAACCTCCAAGACGAAAAGCCAAAAGTCATCTTAGGTCATATGGTAGAATATAGAGATGATTCATCCCCTCTCTTCTACACATCATTGAACATACATGATAAGGTGCTTCATAATTGTTTGATGGACTCAGGGGCATCTCATAATCTCATGCCCAAAACTATCATGCAAGAACTTGGATTAGAAATCACAAAATCTTATCATGATTTGTATTATTTTGATTCAAGGAGAGTGCAATGTCTTGGATTCATCAAAGATTTAGTTGTGACCTTGTTTCAACTGCCCATGAAGAGTGTGCTCATGGATATTGTGGTGGTTGATGTTACTCCCAAGTTTGGCATGCTTTTGTTAAGATCTTGGATTAAAAGGCTTGGGGGAACCTTGCAGATGGAACTCACATATGCTACCATTCCTGTGTTTGGAGGGGATCATAGAAGACTGTAAAGAGATGCTCATTTAGCCTACATTATCAGTTATGAAGCACACCCCACCAATCATCCTATCTTTTCCCTTGAGATTGATTTGGGATCTATCTTATTGCATCTCACTGATGCCCCTGAACCTCCTCTTGAGATCATAAAGTCCATTACTCTCTGTGAAGATTCCCCTCCAACTACCTATGTTTGGAAAATGTTCTTTGATGGAGCTTCTTCTAGAGAAGGTGTTGGTGCTGAAGTAGTTTTTTTTCCCCTACTCAAGAAACCATATCTCTGTCATACAAATTAGAATTTGAAATTACCAATAATGTGGCAGAGTAAGAAGCTCTCGTTTTGGGTTTGAGGGCTACAAAGGACATGGGAATTGAATAGATCTCAGTGTTTGGAAACGCTGAGTTGATTGTCTAGAAGATCATAAATATTTATCAGGCCAAACACCCTCGGCTCATAAGTTATAGAAATGAAGTATGGGACCTCATTGACAGTTTTTTCTTGGCTTTCAACATTTCATTTATTCCAAGGGAAAATAATGTCATGGTCGATTCTCTGGCTGTTTCAACAAGCAATTTCAAAGTCCCTCTACCACCTAAACTCAGGTACCATGTAGAATTGAAACATAGACCCTCTATACCTAACAATGTCAAGCATTGGAGAGTGTTTGAGGATGATATTGAAATCAAAAGATTCCTGGAAACTGTTGAGGAGTTTTCTGTATTGCACATTGATCAAGATACTGACTCTGAAATAGAGCCTCATCCTGATGTTTTCTTGAAAAATATTGTTGATCATCACATTGTCCAGCTACCCAGCAATCACATCCCAAAGTGACTAGTTCCTTTGGAAATGATGTGGCAGTGAAGGGTGAAATCTCAAATGGTGATTCTCATGTGGCTGAGTTCAATATTGGCACAAAGCAAGACCCAAGATTTGTCAAATTATCAAGCAGGCTGTCAAGAGAGAAGAGGGCTGAATATATTGATTTATTAAAAGAATTTGCTGATGTGTTTTCTTGGACATACAAATACCTCATAACATATGACACCAGTGTCATTGAACACAAGATCCCATTGAAAGAGGAGGCCAAGACATTTAGGAAGAAATTAAGAAAAATAAATCCTATGTTGATGCCTATTATGGAAAGGGAGGTAAGGAAGCTACTAGATGCCCAAATCATTCTCCCCTTAATACATTCTTAATGGATGGCTTATCTAGGTGGATCTTGGTGGCCACCCACCTTTTCTAACTGGCTCAAAACAATTTTCTTGCAATTTTGGCAATTTACTATTTTTAGCAGGTTTTAACTTTCAGGGCCATTTTGAGGGCCCAAATGAAGGTTTTTCAAGATCAAGGTTCTAAAATATATCCAAAGGCATGATTGATCCCCCAAAATGAATCTCCTCAACGATACCTTTCCAACGAGCTATTATATACCTAAAACAGAGATCGTATGCAAACGTTACGACCCCGGGAAGTTGATGTACTAACTTACCCAAACGGGGCCCACATGACTTTTGGCGCTTCATCTCCTAGGGTTAGGTTTTTGGATGTCTAGGGTTTTTGGAATTCCTATTTATTGTAAAAATGCCTTTAGAGCCTCATTGTAATCATATTCTTGCAAATGTGAGTAGTCGTCACATCTCTTCTCAGAGATAAGCTGCCACCATTCTAACGAGTCTTTCACTCTGTATTTTTACAGTCTCTATACATTTCTTTCATTAATAGAAATTGTGTATTACTGTACCTCCATGTTTATGGTTGCATCTCTGATATATTTCTGTTATATTATTGAATATCTGTGATATCTCTGTGCATTTTTTTATTATATCTCCGATCTCATTTCGTGTCGAAAATAATCCGAATCAGTGGTATCAGAGCAGGCTACTCTTGATCATTTTTTCAGTGCATGTCCCTGACGAGCTCTGAGTATAGAAAGTTGGATCTCGAGCTTGTCTGTCTTGAGGAAAATTTCTCTCACACACCCAAGAAACCCTCAATGGTCAAAGAAAAGAAAAATGACAGAGCGGACGATCCTATCAGTCTATTACTTGAGCAAGCTCTCACGCGACAGAGGGACGAAATGATGGAGAATTTTTCCCACATCCTTCAATGCCTGCCGATAGCAACAGGCACATATTCATCAAGCGGCCACTTTGGAGGCACCTCACCTTTCAAGGTACAAGTTAATTTTGATATTCCTGTATTTGAAGGATAGATAGATGCAGAAGCCCTAGACAAATGGTTAAATATGCTAGAAGGTTATTTCTCTGTTCACAAATTTTTCGACAAACAAAAGATCACCTTCACACTCCTTAAATCTCTCCCTCATGTCAAACATTGGTGGGGAACTTATTGGGAGTAGAGTTCCACAAAGGAGTCTGAAATATATGGGGCCGATCCCACTTGGGATTTTTTTTTGGATGCAGTAAAGGAACAGTATTACCCTATTGGAAACTATGTGGAACAGTACATGAGATGGACCACATTGTGGCAAGAGAGGGGCCAAGCAGTTCTGGAGTTCACCTATACCTTCCATACCTTGCGCACCAAGTTGGGTATCAAAGACTCTGAGTGAAATTTGGTTATGAAATACCGTGGGGCTCTACATAGATACATCCAAACTGAAATGGATTTTCTAGACATCTCATCACTCAGTGCTGCTTATCAATATGTTGTTAAAATCGAGAATAAATTTAAGCACCATAAAAAATGAGATTTTGGATCTCTAAAGCCACAACAACCAAAGTATGACAAAGACATCCCTAACAAACAGTCTCCCAAAAACTAGTCCAAGAAACAGGAAAAGAAGGGTCACGGGAAGACAAAGAAGGAAACTAGAAAATGGTGTGATTTCCACAAAATCCCCTAGCACAACACCGATGAATGTCACTCAAAACAGTCATTGGTGGCCGAGATAAAAGACAAGGAGCCAAACCCTGATTTAGAATCTGATTCTCAAAATACTGGTAAAGGACAGATCATTGATGCAGACTCCACTGCTATTGTCGCAACCGCATCAATTCAACCAGAAGAACCAACAGATCCTGAAGAGGGAGACCACATTTTTCATTCATAGATGTGGGTGAAGGGGACCCCACTGCATTTTATTGTTGATAGCAGAAGCCAGAAGAACCTCATCTCAGCAGAGGTCACCAAATAGTTGGGATTGTCGACAACACCACACCCGCATCCATACAACATCGGGTGGCTTCGCCAAGGACGAGATCTTTGTGTTATCCAACAATGTTGATTGTCATACAACATCCATCCCTTCAAGGAAGAGGTATTATGTGATGTTGCCCCACTGGATGTCTGTGATGTTCTCTTGGGCCAGCCATATATGTGGAAGCGCCATGCTATTTATGAGTCTCGACCCCGTAGTTTCATTGTTACTTTGGGGGGTCATCTCTACAGAATACCAAAGGTATTTCTGAGTATTTTTCCACCTAAAAATTTCTCCAAGGTAGTATCCCATACTGCAAAATTTAGATTCTTCACAATCTGTTCAAAAGGAGAACAGAAGGACAATGCAACCACTACAGCCTCGCCCCAAGCACCTTCTATCCAACAGAAGAAGGTCGACAAGGCTGCAGCAAAGCACAAAGATTCCTTCTACAAACCATCCTCTCATGTATCTCAACTTATTGAACAACATCAACCTCAATAGGTTCTTAACATACTTCCACAAACTGAGCAGCGCGATGTCTCCAACAATACAAGCAGCTCACCAAGATGCAGATCTAGCAGATGCTTTTCCCTCTCCCCCAGGAACTCAACGCAATGGATACCATTGCTTCCTAAGGAGGGATGATTGATCTAGGTGGATATCTGTGGCCACCCACCTTTTCCAATTGGCTCAAAACAATTTTCTGGCAATTTTGGCAATTTACTATTTTTAGCAAGTTTTAACTTCCGGGGCCATTTTGAGGGCCCAAATGAAGGTTTTTCAAGATTGAGGTTCTCAATGATATCCGAAGGCATGATTGAGCCCCCAAAATGAATCTCCTCGATGATACATTTCCAATGAGATATTATACGCCTAAAACGGAGATCGTATGCAAAAGTTACGACCCTGGGAAGTTGATGTACTAACTTACACAAATGGGACCCACATGAATTTTGGCTCTTCATCTCCTAGGGTTAGGTTTTTGGATGTCTAGGGTTTTTGGCATGCATGTTTATTGTAAAAAGGACTTTAGAGACTCATTGTAATCATCTTATTGTGAATGCGAGTAGCCATCACATCTCTTCTCAGAGATAACCTGCCACCATTCTAGCTAGTCTTTCACTCTGTATTTTTATAGTCTCTATACATTTCTTTCATTAATAGAAATTGTGTCTTATTGTACCTCTGTGTTTATGGTTGCATCTATGATATATTTCTATTATATTATTGAATATATGTGATATATTTGTGCATTTCTTTATTATATCTCTGATCTCATTTCGTGCCGAAAATAATCCGGATCAATGGCCAACCTGGTCCTAGTGAGTAAAAGGAATGGAGAAATCAGACTTTGTGTCGATTTCATAAACCTGAACAGGAGCTCAAAAAAGGACAACTACCCTTTTCCAAATATGGAACACATATTGAAAAGGGTGATAGGTGCATCCAAGAATTCCATGATTGATGGATTTTCTGGCGACAGTCATATCTTTGTCCTGCCTGAAGACAGGGAAAATACAACCTTAACCACCCCTTGGGGAACATTTATGTATGCCAAAATTCCCTTTGGGTTGATAAACACAGGGGCAACCTTTCAGTGAGCCATGGACATAGCCTTCATTGGGGAAAAAGACAAATTTTTCGTCATCTATATCGATAACATAATTGTGTTTTCAAGATATGATAAAGAGCATTGTCAACATCTGAGAAAGGTCTTCTTGAAATGCAGACGGTTTGGTCTCTCCCTAAATCCCAAAAAGTCATTGTTTTCCATGAAAGAGGGAAAATTGTTGGGGCACATAGTATCAGTTGATGGGGTCAGAATTGATTCAAGAAGGGTAGAAGCTATTCAAACCTTGTCACTTCCCAGATACAGGAAGGAAGTTCAGTCTTTCCTAGGAAAAATTAATTTTTTAAGAAGGTTTGTTTCAAATTTTGTTGAATTGGTGAAGCATATCACAACCATGCTCAGAAAGGGGAATGAAGTAAAGTGGACTGTTTATCCCATAGAATCCTTTGACCAAATTAAAAAGGCATTAACTGAATCACTTGTGCTAATCAGTCCCGGTTATTCTAAGGATTTCTTGATTTTTTCCTTTGCTTCTTTTGATACAGTGGCAACGGTTTTGTTGCAGAAAAATGTTGAAGGGATGGAGAAGATTATTTCCTTTTTCAACAAAGAAATGAGGGATGCCAAGGTAAAATATGACATCATGGAGAAACATGCCTATGCCTTAGTGAAATCTCTCAAAGATTTCAGCGTCTATGTTTTTCATTTAAAAATCATTGTATATATCCCTTCAACTTCTGTGAAGGACATTCTTATTCAGCCGGATATAGACAGAAGAAGTAGCAAATGGATTGCCAAAATCATTGAGTTTGATATGGAAATAGAGCCCACCAATCTAGTTAACGTTCAAGGTTTAGCCAAGTTGTTGGATGAATTTAATTATAAAGCTTTGGGGGTTAACTTCATCAATGCTTCCTCAGAAAATCAGCAAGTTAGATTGTATGATAAAAATTCTCAGGAAAACCCTTCATTGGTAGAATAAATTTGGTGCAAAGACATTATATTGTTTCTGCGAGAGATAAAGCCCCATGATAGCATGGGGAAAATAAAGGCAAGATCTTTAAATCTCAAAGCAATTAGATATTTCCTTATTGACTAGGTCTTGTGTTGGAAAGACCCTCTAGGTGTGCTTCTACGATGTTTGGACCCACAGGAAGCCCAAAATATTATGTTTGATTTCCATAGCATACTATGTGGGGGACATCATTTATGGAGGACCACAGCCTATTAAATTATCATGGCTGGGTACTACTGGCCTACTCTATTCACTGATGTCTATGCAAAGGTCAGAGCTTGTATCAAATGTCAAAAATTCTCTAGGAAGCAAAAACTCAAGTCTCTACCTTTGAAGCCTGTAGTAGCTTTAGGACCCTTTCAACAGTGGGGCCTAGAATTTATTGTGGAAATTTGTATTTCTTCAAGTCATCATCATAGGTCGATATTAACTAGAACAGACTATTTCACCAAGTGGATAGAAGCTATCCCCACGAGGAGCACTTCTCACAAAGTCATCATTGGTTTTCTTGAAGATATTATGGCAAGGTTTGGTTGTCCGAAAAGAATCATCACTGATAAGTTATAACGTTGCATCCTTCAAGGCCAAACCATTGATTAAGTTTTTTGAGCAGTTTGAAATTTCATCGATCCACTCTACCCCTTACTATCCACAAGGGAATGGACTGGCAGAGTCCTCTAACAAAAGTATGATCAATATCATTAAAAGAATCTTAGAGGATAATAAGAAGGAATGGGATTCAAAGCTCAAATTTTCTCTGTGGGCTGACAGGGTGTAAACAAATAGGTCTCTAGGTGTTTCTACTTTTCAGCTTGTGTATGGAGTTGAAGCTATTTTCCCTTCTTAGCTCACCCTGCCCGTGGAAAAATTCTTCCAAGACTATTAAGAAGAGCCTGATGATATGATCAAAAGGATACCTTAGCTGGTAGAAGTGCAGCAGACCAGAGAATATATGATAGACAGAGCGCATGACCTTCAACGGAGAATCAAGCACGCCTTTGACAGAAAGAACAGTAAGGAGGATTTCTAGCTGGGAGATATAGTACTCAAATGGAATGCACCAAAGCAAGACAGAGGAAATCACAACAAGTTTGAAGCCCTGTGGATCAGGCCCTTCAAAATCTCTGAGAT
>JASDQU010736689.1:25277-42725 GCA_032191745.1 Picea mariana | reverse complement strand
TATGTTGTAGGATTTATCCCTGATACCCTGCTTCTGATCCTACAGATTTGAATGTTATTCTTCTAAATAATTTCAGCCAAGAGATTCTTAAGTGCTTGTTGGTTGGAGTTATTTCCTTCTCTTTTCTTCTGATCATCATTTAAACTATTGAAGATCCAGTAAGTGTGTTATCTTGTCTTGTGAAGGTTTTCTTTGACATTTCTGGTTGTTTCTCAGATTTGATTAATTTCAGACTCCATAGCCCAATGGATGTGTAAGCTATCTCAACCATTTATAAACCCTTTTACAACAAAACCCTTGTTCTTCATAACTAGCCTAATATCTTGATTCAAACAAAGCTACATTACACAGAGAGATCCCTCTCTGAGTCTTGGAGGGCTAGATCCAAGACTCGAAGTGGTTCTGATGTTCCTCTGTGACTGCCTTTTCAGCCTTGGGCAAAATTACAGAGTGATAACAGGTTGGTCTATGATTGCATGGAGTGTACATCCGCCGACTGAGTGGGGTTGGAAGACACAGACAAAGCTGGCCCTCTGACAGACTGGTTTAAAGAAAACTCTTTCAAATGGTTTGTCATCGATTCTACATAATTTACATTGGTGGAACCTACAATGCCATCGGCATGAGGTCCAAAATTTTACCTAGGGTCATAATTTGACCGTGGTGTGTCAGGAAGAAGATTTTATAACACCCCAAACTGAGCATATATCAAGTCTAACTGCTGGGCCCTAAATATCTCTTCTTCCTCAGTGGTAACCCTAGAAGTAGCAACGTCCTTTGAGATAGGAGTGTGAAAAGACTTAAGAAACCATTCTAAAAGAAAGGCTGAGGGTATAGGGGTCTTAATCAAACTCTTCCATCTACACCACTCCTAGATATGGTCTGAGATATGAGTGGTGGTATCCTGGCGTAAATTATACAATAGTTCTAAGCCAGCATCATAACGAATGGGAAACTAAAAGTGGTTACGGAAGACCATCACCAACTAACTAAAAGTCCCATATGCCCCCCTAGGTAGCTCAATATACCATTTCGCAGCAACTCCGATGAGGGTGTGTTGAAATAATCTCAAACGAATAGAATCATCTTTAAGGGAGTTTGATGAGCACCAAAAGTGAAAGGTAGTGACGTGATCACTAGGATCCTCTCCATTATTACCCTCAAACTTCAGGATGTCTGAAGTAAGTTTGGTGGGGATGGAGGGGCATGTAGGATCGTGACTCATAGGTTCATTCATTAACTTAGAAAAATCTGGAAGATTAAGCATGGCCAGGAAAGGGAGACGGGGTTGCAACATCTAGCCCCAACCTCCCGAGAAAGACTGTGCTTACGAAATTGTAGGCCATCTAGGGTTTTGGTAAACACCATGGCCCTATCCAACATTATAAGGCCCTCCTCTGGGTTGATTCATAAAAGGTTGGTTGGGCATCATTCCAGCTAGAATGTTCTATTCAGGGTTATAGAAATTTCCCTCAACCGGATTGGATCCGGGTTGGGGGTTGCCCAAAGCGTGAAACTAGCCTCCTCTGGGTTGGAATACGAAGGATAGAGGTGTATTCATCATGCCAAATGTATTGGTCGAAATATACACCGAGGAGGTAGGGTTGTCGGATGGAACTTAAGTCAAAGCTTGTCTACCAGATTGATTATTCCACCCAGAAGTAGGAGGATTGGACCAAGGGTTAAACGAAGGAATACCTCCCATATTAGGAGTCATTTGAGGGATTTGTGATCCACCAAATGAAAAAGGAGTGTAGGGAGGTGTACTTCCCCCAAGCCCAATGCTAGTGTTATGGCCACTAGCTGGGATGGAGTTCAAAAAATGTGAAGTGAAGTTGGGCATACCATAATAAAAGGGACTAGAATCCATAGGGATGGACTGGACATTGTAGCCTGGTGAGTGGCCAAGAGACCCAAAAGGTTTCGAGGCGGTAGCTTGAGAATTCACTATAGGCCAGGCCATAGTAATGATAGGTACCTCTGGAACTATGACCATAGAGGTTGCATAAGTCGAAGGGGTGCCATTAACTATAGTAGGTATGGGAGTTGAAGGTCTTCCTCTGTTCTGAATACTAGGCTCAATACTCATCCTTGTAGAATCACAAGTCTGAATGGTGGATGTGTGTGTGCCACATATAATAACTCTATGCCTTTTAGGAGGCCAAGGCTCGAAATCCAGTGCTAACAGTAACAAGCGACAGGACAGACGAGGAGGCTTGTCTGACTCCATGATGACTTATAACTATAAATATAAAAATATATCCTAAGTCCAACTAGTAATCAAAGAGAACACCAAAAGTCAAACGACCAATATGCATGCAAATCGGTTAAACTGGTTGAATGGCATCCCTCCCTAAATAAGGCATGTCTCGCCCAAGAGGGGCCTGAGACTCCTTGCTAAATATTGGAGGTAACATAATCAGTTATTAGGGACCTCATGGGATTAACATCTAGTCAATCAGATCCCCCCGAAGAGGTAATCCTCCATAAAGGTTGTGTGATGTTCAACCCTTATCTGACCCAGGGTACCTGCAAAATAACTCCTACATGTAACCTATGAGACACCTAAGTCAAGCAACTAATAAACCACTGTATAATCGATGCAAAGGAGAGCAGGTGTAAGTCAGGTCCACCGTATGGGAAGGGTAGAAAAGACAAAAACCATGAAAGCACCACCTCTCATGGAGGTAAGGTCACTAATAAGATCCCCAGATACGAATAGATCCCCAAAAATACCTCTGACGCTAGGAAGGTATCAAGGGGAAATCCCTTAAACTGTCTTCGTGTGACCTCATGATTAACTCCGATGTGAGCGGAGCCTCCCGATCTTAACAATTATACAATGGATTTCTCCATTCCTTGACTCACACACATATGTTGATCTAATTTCCTTGGAGAAGTTCACTCACAAAATCCTATTCCAAGGCACTAAATCCTAGGCTATTTTGTGCACCCTAGAAAAAATAAAATTGTTACTAATCAATTTTAAATTATAGAGTTGATTTTAATGGTCGTGATTACTCAAAAAAGTATGGTAGTGAAACTCATGGTGTTATGACTCTGCAAGAAAAGAAAATATGAAAATAATGCAAAGTCCTAACTCTAACTTTCAATGAATGATATGCTTCTAAAAACGATGCAATTTTCAAATTCAAATCTGCAATTCAGAAGTAAAAATGCAATCATTCACTATATGCACTAAGCTAATGATAAAGACTCAAAAGACAAAATTGCCAAGAAATGAAAAATGCCTATATTTTTTGTATTTTCAGTATAACAAAACTAAAAATGCATGGATTGAAAAGTAACTTGATATATAACCCTATTGTGTATAAAGAGAAACAACTCAAGCAAGATACCAAGCAAAAAAACACCCAACCCAAAGTACAAGGAAAATAAAAAATGAAAATACAATGAGAAAGACTTCACCTAGAAATTCAACCAAAAGAGGGTTTCCTTTCATCCCACAAGCACTTAATAGGCACTACAAAGACCCAAGAAGGCTCAAAAAGCATCAAATCCCACCCAGCAAACACCAGACCAGGAAGAAAGACAAGGAAAACTTATGTACATGACTGTTTAAGAAAACATAGAGTATATACGCAGATTGCAGTGAGACAACTAGTGTATGTACACAAATATCAAGGAAAAAGGTGCGTATATGATTTAAAACAAGTCCATACAAGGGATAAAGGCTGAAAAATTAGACCGAGAGTGAACAAGAGATGTCAAGAAATGATACGACAAGAACCACAATATAAACAAGATAAATCTAAGGAGAAAAGTACTCCAAACCCTAAGAAAGAAGATTCAATATCCAATACGGTCGCCAATTTTGTTACGAGGAAAATATCTCTATGGTTAGGGTGAACCACAAAAGACAGAAATGACTACAAAAATCAACTCTATCCCAACAATATGCTATATAAACCAATGTGCAAGCGAGATAAGAAAGAGACCTACCTCATCCAAATGTTCAATGAAGTCCATCATTGAGCACTTTGACCCAAAGCTATATACCTGCAACAAGTTCTCAACAAACAAGCAAAACAATCATATGGTGATAATATAAAAGGTTAGCACATTAGATAGCATAATCCATCAATATACATAACAAATACTCCCTTGGATAATAACTCATATATTTGCAAGATATCAATTGGATCAGAAGAGAGTATTTCTATTAATAAATGATCAACAGAAGTGAAAATATTATAGACTTCTGTGTCGACATGGTTCGTAACTGAGAAAGTAACTTCCTTCCAACTGGGCCTCCACCACTTCAATCCTCCACCAAAGGAAATCTCATATAAGGGATACAATGAGGTTCTCCATCAATAAGGGAAGAGCTTGGGGGCTGAACACTATGTCCAGAATTAAAGTACAAAGGGTTGCATACTCAATATGAAGTAAATAATTTCTCTAGAGTAACTTTTCTCTCAAAGTTGAATTCTTCTCCTTTTCCATAGATCGGAATTGGCCTCTTTATATCCTTCAAAATGAAACTGAAGGGCCGAGTCAGAACATTTCCATTATATGGATGGCCAAGAATTAGAGATCTCTTATCGTGACATTGAAACCCGACATTTAATTTTTCAGTTTCTGGCACAAATCCTTATGTACGCGGGCTGTAGTGGAGCATCCTTCATATACGCTTGATGTATAGTGAGCAAGATGTGTACAAGTGGAAAATTCTATATTTTTGTCTCTAGATTTTAGTAACAAGTAAGATAAGTCTGCATAGGGAAATAGAATAAGGCCCTCTCTGCAAGATTTTATAGGGTGAGGCAAATATTGCTGTAACATAGGTCGAGGTACAGTTTGATGCATGGTTGATGCATGGTACATGTTGGTTCAGGTTATTGGTACAAGTTTTTTGGTGCATGTTGATTGGTACAGGTTTTTACAGGTTATTGGTACAGGTTGATAGTGACGGGTTGACAGTGGCAGTGGTTGATTTAGTGATAGTGACAGGTTGTCTAAATTTGGAATCTATATTTTAGGGAAGTTGGATGGGGCATGGATAGGTGGTTGTATCCACCTTCTGGTTTTAGCTGGAGAACATAAGGGGTTGTAGCCAGAGAATTAGGGAGTTGGAGTTTCCCTCAGGTTGTAGCCTAAGAAACTAGGCGGTCGTAGCCTCCTTCTAGTTTTAGCTGGAGAATTGGAAGTTGGTGTTTCCTTGAATGCAATTCTTGACATATAAGAAAATCATTCCATGGTTTTCTCCTGCAATGGGTTTCCACGTAAATATTGGTGTACTGTGCATTGTGTGTATGTGTTTGTTATTTTTTATTATGAACTGATGAATGTTAATGATTATGATATAGTAAGATATTGATGATGAACAGATGAACATGGTTGAATAATTAAAATAATATACTTTGTGGATTAAAGGATTAATAATTGGTATAATTTCTCATTATTGATTCACCCCCCCCCCTGCTCAGTAATCCAACAATTATTAATCTAGGATAATGTCTTCTTGATGCTTCCCAAACATAAAAAATTAGGAAATGAATTCAGGGCTGAGGAAGTGGATCCTGCATGCTACCTGGTCAATCGATCACCCTCATTAACATTGGAGGAAAAGACTTCACATGAGGTATGGAATGGTAAGAAACCCTCTCTGACACATCTTAGGGTATTTGGTTTTGATGCCTATGTTCACATTCCAAAGGAAAACATGAGTAAGCCGGATAAAAAGGTCGAAAAGTGTATATTTATTGGGTATAAATATGGTCTTAAAGGATATCATCTTTGGAACCTAAAAACTAATAAGATAGTGTATAGTTGAGATGTTTTATTTAGAGAAATCAAATATGTTGTCAAATAGGAAGTCCTGCCAAGGAAGGAAGAACCATAGAAAGTAGAGTTTGAGTTGAAGTATGATGAATCCAACTCTATAGAAGAATAGGAAGAATAATAAGAAGATCCTCATACTCCATTATTCAGGAGATCGGTTCGAGAAAGAAGGAAACAATAAAGGTATACTCCACCTTATTTATGTTCAAAATTTTTTTTTTCCTATTACTAATGATGATCCTAGAAATGTTAGGGAGGCAGTGGATTCAGAGGATGGAAAAATATGGAAAAAGGCCATGGTTGAAGTAACGGTAACCATGCACAATAATGAGGCTTGGAATATAGTGTAGTTTCCTATTGGAAGAAATCTCATTGGAAGAAAATGGGTGTTTAAGAATAATATGAATGCACAAGGAAAAGTGGAGAAATACAAAGGTCGATTAGTATAAAAATGTTATTCCCGGGTAGAGGGAATTGTATTTGGTGAAATTGTTTCTCCTATTTCCAAGTTAGCTTCTATTTGATTTATTTTATCTATTTTTGCTACATTTTATTTTGAAGTAGAACATATGGTTGTGAAGATAATATTCTGACATGGGGATTTGGAAGAAGAAATCTACATGAAGCATCCAAAAGGCTTTGATGTGAAGGTAAAGAAAGAGATGGTATGCAAGATGAAAAAGTACTTGTATGGGTTAAAGCAATCACCAAAGATGTGGCATAAAAAAATTGTTACTTTTGTGTTGGGAATTGACTTCATAAGGACCAAAGCAGATCATTGTGTCTATTTTAAATTAATATTTGATCATTTTATTCATTTGGTCTTGTATGTGGATGATATGTTTCTCATAGGAAGTGACAAGGATATTATCCAGGATGTGAAAAATTAGTTGAACTCTAAATTTGACAGGAAGAATCTTGGTGATGCAAATTTAATTTTGGGAATGGAATTAAAAGAGATAGGACAAATAGGAAACTATGGATAAATCATAGGAAATATGTCGAGACAATATTGTAGATATTTAATATGCAATATTGTAAACCAATCGGGGTTCCTATTCCTGTAGGTGTAAAGTTATATGTGGATCAATGTCCCAAGACACATGAAGAGTAACATGACATGTCTTGTGTTATGTATGCTACTATGGTTGGAATTTTGATGTATGATATGGTCTGTACTAGACCGTACATTTCACATGTAGTGGGATTTTTGAGTAGGTATATGCAAAAACCATGGAAGGAGTTTTACATAGATTGTGTTCAAGTACTGGTTTTGTACAACAAGTTGTAAGAATCTATTGTGATAACCAGAGTGCAATATTCCTGGCAAAGAACCCGACTTATCATTCAAAGAAAAATCATATTGTTTTTGAATACACATTTTGAGAGACATGGCTAAAGAAAATAATATTTTTCTAATGAAGGTGGACACTTTGAAGAATGTTTCATATTCATTAACAAAATATATGAGCACTGAGAAGTTACCTTGGTGTAGAGTATCTAAGGCCATTACTACCTTGGATTGTTGACTATGTAACCCTCCAAAACTATTACATGCAAATAAAAAAAAAAGTTGGAGAATGGTATCAATGCTCTAGTCCAAAGAAATCATCATATCAATTACATGATCAACCTCAAGATCTCATCATTCGGTGGCCCATATGAAAGTGTGCCTAACACATGCATGAAGAACAAGGTTAAATTTTAGAAAGTAGTAAGATTATCTTGTCTTTCTTGTTTAGTATGATATGCATGTACAAGAGATTTATTGAAAGAGAAGATTTCTTGGGGTGACACCATTTATTTGAAGTTTTGGGTCTAGGATTGAGTCCTACATTCATTTCCCATATGCAAAAAATTGACCCAAGTTTGTTCTTTCCAACTTCCATTTGTGAAGTGGTTACCTTAATATCCTTTCTTTAGTTTTTTGCCTAGGTGACTACAAGTGGGAAGTTCTTATGGTACGTGAGGTAGTTGATTAGCATCCATTTTATTCCCATAGAGGGTGCTTGTCTTCTTGAGGGTACTTTCACCTTGGGTGATTGTCATTTGAAAATTACCATAACTACCTTGTGCACCTTCATAAATTAGAATTGGGACTTAATCATCCTAATCCAAATTCTAGGAGGATTTTTTATTGCCTCTTCAATGATTTAGTTTCAAGTCCTAATCACCCTTGAATGAGATTTGGGACAATAGTCTACCTATTGTTCCCTTCTTAGGAATTTGTTTTTATTTGAATTTCTATGATTAGTGAGTAGACAACCTTAGGTCGTAATTTTCTTTCTTCTTTTTCTATTTCCTTCACTTCAAAGTTGTTGATCCACCACTCCAATGATCTTACAGGAATAAAGGTCTTTCTCCTAAAGCTATGGAGCTACTTCCTATCAAGTGAAGGTTGAAAAAACCCATCCCACAATCATGTTTGTTAGTAGAGGAAAAACCTATTATTTTGACATAGTTACACAAGGGAATAATGGTTGCAAGAAGAGACTAAAAATAAAGAGTTGTTAGCTGAAGGGGATCTAATAAATTATGATGGACATAGATGGGTTCCATCCTCTCTCCCATGAGATAGTTTTGAACCAATAAAAATAAAATATTCCCTTGATCTATCTATGACAAAATTTAATTCTCCCCTTAATAACCCAGTTATCCCATTTATTTTTCACATTTTTCATTTTATATATAGAGATCCAGTTTCAAATCCAAATCCTCTACTCTAGTGGTATATGATGAATAATTTTGGTAGTACTTCAAGAATTAGGGTCACCACCACTCTTCCATATGGAATTTTTTGTTAGGTTAATAATCCCCCTATCTCATGGATCTACATCATAGTTTCTAATCCCCCTATCTTTGGGATTTCTGTTAGGTGTAGCACTAATCCCTTATTAAATCCCAGTACTAGTATTTGAACTCCAACATCTATTCCTAAAAGTAAAAGTCCTATCTCTTTTGGTATGTGTTGGTGCATAATGGGAAGACATAGGGTTGAACATTAATTAACCAACAAAACCCTAATAGATCAGCCCTTTTGACATCACCCACAAGTAGGTGAAGTCTCACCTGAGGTTTCTATGGGGAATGCAGGAACCAAGTTTCTGCAATCATGAAGGGATGGGAGGAATTCATAATAACCATTACACTTAGAATTTTTTCATTATACCATTTATCATGTGCCCAAAATCATCAGAATAGATAACATATTCATATTAACAAAACATACATTATGTGAGTGCAATAAATAGAAAAGTAAACACATTGCAACACATAATAACATAGATGCACCAATATCTAGCACGTGTTACACAACTATTTTTCATGTTTAAGTGAGGGAGTTTTTTTCATGATCCCCAGACATGTTGAGGGAGAAATTTATCATTTGAAGGTCAAAATACTATGTGCACATGTATTATTCTTTTTTATAGAAAAAGGGAATTAATTGAGTGTGAGAATCCACCTCACATCTAGTTTCTTAATCTCAAGGAGAAGTTGAGAGTCTCATGGATGGTTGAGATATTTTTCAAACCAATATCCTAATTTGATGGATATTGAGATATATTTCCTCCCTAAAATACTTGAGAGATATTTTCTCCCTAAAAATCCTTGAGAGATATTTTCTCCCTAAAAATATTGGACATCCCAATTTAGTGGATCTAGTGAGTGATCTTCTCCTTGGATTGCTGAGTTGGTTCTCAAATGGAAAATTATTAAATTCCTTAGGGGAGAGATTAAGGAGGGGAATTAAGAGAATTATACTTATGAGTGTGTGAGATAAAAATGGATGGATAAGAGATCTTCCAGAAGTTGTTGCAACATCAAACTTTATATTGTGAGTTCTTCCATTTTGTTGGCTTTCCCTTAAAACACAACTTGTCCTATTCCTCTCATGTCCATGCATTCAAGTGTATGCATGTCTATTGTTGTAAATTCATCATATTTAGATATATTTTCACTTAACAATATAGTCTAGAAGAAGGAGGTTTCTCTTTTTTCTTTGCAGGTTTTTTCTTGTGCCTAAGATCTTGGACATCAAGGTCAAAGATTGGAGCAACGAGAACAACCTTCATAAAAAAGTAAGTCATCCATCTCTCTCTTCTCATTGTAATTATTGAAATAGATATAAGAGGAAAGTATTTAATCATTTGTTTTATTTTGTCTTGGATCAATAGGGGTATTGATCCAAGGGGAGTTTCACTTGTCTGCAGGGGGGACTTTACCATAACAAAAAATTGGCGACTCCACTAGGGATCGATTTTATTAGTGTTTCCTTGGAATTTTATAGCATTTTGAGTCTTTCTTGTTACTTGATATGTTTTATTTTGATGCTTATTTCTTGATTTCTCCCCTTCCCTCATTTCCATTTGGAAGCTCTCTGAGCCAAACACTTGATCAAATCTCAAATCTGGTCAAAATTTGATTTTTTCCACCACTTTTAGGACTTCATCCCTCCCCCATCAGGGGGTACAGAGTGACTATCACTCCTCCATGGTGTCTTATGGAATGATAATATCTATTTCATCACCCTGTATGCATGGTTAATTGAGTAATAGTCTCTGTTTTGAGTGAATTTGGAGCTTGTTTTTCCGTTGTTTTGTCATATTTTTGTCCTAGGCCTCCTCCTCATAGACTCTTCTTTTTGTATAAGACTTTGATTTCTTATGATCCAATGGTCATCATTCAATTAATCCTCTTTGAGTTTCTTTTTATTTTTTATTTTGTTTAAATGCACATCACCATATTGGGTTAACTGTGATCCTTAGATTATGTCTTTGGCATATTTGGATGAATGCCCCTTATTGTTGATTTGTAATGTTCTGAAATTTGCTTCGATGTTCTGAAACTGATATTTTTACTTTGCATTCAAATCTCTTTTTCGAATTGAAAATTAAACTCGTGTTTTCAGATTTTGTTTGTTTATGAACTATTACAAAATTGGTTTATTTTTTTGAGTGGTTAGTAATGAGATATTTCTTTCATTTGAGTTATTTTGATGCTTGTTGACCTACTTGATTGGATTTTTTGGCTTTCATTTTAAAGAAAAATAAATTGCATTTAAAAAAAAAGTTCCCCCTCATGGACGGGGGGGAGGTGGGGGAAGAATCGTGTATCCTACATTTTATTTGACTCATTAAATATCAAACACCTTTGAAATTCAAAGAGTAGTTCATGTTTCTTTCATTGAATGTTACACTTGTTTATTTCCTTGAGACCTCTTTCTCCTTTCTGTAGATAAGCTTCATCGAAACTAAAGATTGCATTCCATTCATTTTTTTTGTTGAAGTTTTCTTGGATTCAGAGTGATAAAACCATATAGTCCACTTCCATTTACCATTTTGAGTAAAAAAAACATAAAAGGAAGAAGGTACCTAATCTAAAATAAACTAAACTTTCTCTTTAGTAGAAAATGATCACAAGTCTAGGTTGTAGGGTGGAGAGTAAATTCTCCAATGCCATTGAAACAAAAATAGGAACACTAATGAGTGAAAATCCATTAGTAATGTGAAATGTTTGTTGGGAAATATTTTGTAACACATGATTCAAAAATAGGAGAAGTCAAGAAGAGTGCTTGGACTGGTCCCCAACACTCTCTCTCGGTGGGGTTATGCAAGTCAAGGGGGAAATCTTAGTAGTGGAAAGTCCTTGTGGTGACACTACCATTTTATTTTCTTTGGTTCTATGAAATTTTTCTTACATTCCCTGCCCATTTGCAGAATCCCTCTTCCATGACCATTCTTCCGAACCACCAAGCGTAAAGTGGTAGCTCTAGTTTCTTTTCCTAGCTTACCTTCCTAGGTGACTGTAGTGGAGGTACTTTAAGTACCTGAGATAGATGTACAACACATGATTTTGGATCATTATGAGGGTACTTGGTTGCATCTAGTACTTGCACCTCTAGAATTCCATTACAGAGTAGTTGTGGGTAATTGTCACTCGTTTCTTCATTGACAGTCTCATCTCCCATCTCCAGAAGATCCTTAATTCCTTTCTCTATGTTACAAGAGAGTTGTTTGATTTCTCTTATATTATAGGGACTTTGGTAGTGTGTTATCTTTGATGTAGAAGAACCTAGGTTAGGTCTGTGTCTATGGAAATAGTTCTAGAGCCTGCCAATCAAGGAACCCCTTTGTACAGGGATCCTCGTCCTTTTCCTTTTTTTGGAAATATTGGTCCTCACATTGCTACATTGAGTCTTCCCAAATTCACTGTAGGGTTACCTGTATGGTTGTTTTCCACTCTGATGATCCCAACTTCTCCTGGTGCCTTGAATGTAAGCCCTCCACCTCAAGACCATCAACCTTATGTTGACCCTTTTCCTCCTTTACCTATTGGGTATTATTTCCTTTCTTCATCCATGCCTAGTGAAAAATGTGATGCTAGTAAATAGGAGGCTAAGAAGGAGAAGAAAAGGAAGAACAAAGAGAAGCAAAATAAGCAAAGGGAAAATCAGCTAGCCACTGTTAATCATGTTGGGAGTGTTGATAATGTTGAGAAATCTAAGAACATAGGTCACAAACCCAAGTTAACTTGTAGGATTTGTAAG
The DNA here is from genome assembly GCA_032191745.1 of Picea mariana. NCBI lineage: Eukaryota > Viridiplantae > Streptophyta > Pinopsida > Pinales > Pinaceae > Picea > Picea mariana. The sequence continues at coordinate 30,373 of JASDQU010736689.1, read as the reverse complement.
GGTGATCACCTTATTAACCATTTCCTTAGTATTCCAAATATTTTAGTATTTCCTTTGTAAGGGTTCCCAACAACCCGTGTTACCAACCTCTGCAGGTCATGCTAGTGACATTATGTCAACTAGTGATAATAAGGTTGGGAGTAAAAAAGGTAAAGTCAAGTTTCCTTGTAAGTTATGCAAAGAAAATCATCGTACTTACCATTTCCCTCATATAGAGGAGGATTCACAATTGTTGGAAGACAATGTCATTTCCCATCAACAACCTTTAGCTTCTTCCCAAGAGTCCTCTCCTACCCAACCTTTGGTTGATGAAGTGGTCAATACAATTTGATCTTCGGTTGACCCCACTCTTCCCTCAGAGAGTGAATTCAATACCAATGATGTTTTCTTTGTCAGTTCAAATTATTCTGTACAAGGGGAAATCCCTTGTTTTTCAACAAAACCCTCTCCAAGTATTGAGGTAATTTCCTTTGATTGGAATAGTCTAGCAAAACCTTGTATTCCTTCGAGTATCCATTCCTAGATAATTGTACAATCTTCTAATAAGTACATATATCACACTATAGTAGATGAAGGGGCATCTGTTAGTATTTTATCCTCAGCTGCTTGGAAATATTTAGGTTCTCTTGAGCTTGTGCCAACCACTAATAATCTAATGGATTTTAATTGAAGACCTAATGAACCTTTAGTGATCCTTCCTCAACTTACCATCACCTTAGGAGGGAAAATTGTCTGTATTGATGTCATGGTGGTCCAATTCCCCTTCGATTTTAATTTTATCGTTGGACGCGAATATGAATATTATATGGAATTTTTAGTGTCCACACGTTTCGAGTGATGCATTTTCCCCATGATGGGAGCATAGTGACCATCGATCAACTTTTGTTTGTCATTCTTGATCATTGTATGATTCCATACCATTAGACTTCCTTGAATATTCCTTACATTCAAGTGGTTTCTCCCCCACCACAGTCAATTATGTGGCATTATCTCCCATGCCTTCAACTACTAATGAGAAGGATCCTCTCGCTATATGGTCATCTTCTTTGGATTTAGATCCAACAGTTGACATGGTAACTCCTTCATTAGGGACATTGGACTTGTTCTCCCCCCTGTTGATCTGAATGAGTTTATTGACATGTGTTCCTTCCAAAGCATTGTTCTTCCATATGATGAAGACCTCTTGGAAGCCCTGGTCAAGGTCCATGAGAATAGTTCATTTTTTTGTGTCAAGCTCGTTAAAAAATGAAACAGATGAGCATAGATCATTTTCTTTGTAAATATCGTCAAAAAATGAAACAAATGAGCATAGTTCATTTTTTGTTTCAAGATCGTTAAAAAATGAAACAGATAACCATGACCATAGTTCCATTTCTATGTCAAGATCATTAAAAATCAAATAGATAACCATGAGCATAGTTCACTTTTTGTGTCAAGATCGCTAAAAAATGAAAAAAATTATCATGAGCATAGTTCATTGTTTATATCAAGATCATTAAAAAATGAAATAGACCCACTTGAGCATAGTTTTCTTTATGTTTCAAGCTCGCTAAAAAATGAAATAGATACCCATGAGAATAGTTCATTATTTGTGTCAATATTGTTAAAAAATGAAACAGATCCCCCTCCAATTAAGTCAAGTCTTCCACTAGATATCCTACCTAAACCTTCATTTCATCCACCTGTGTTAGTTGATCCTCTTTCTTCCTCCCTCTCTCGTGAACCTATTAATATTAGTAGCTAGGAGTCTAAGCAGGTGCATAAGAAGAGTCAATGGATAAAACGAAGCTTGGGTGGCACGTATATTCCATTCTTTGGACATCATGTTGGAGTTAAGTCACTATATTCTCTCGATCATGCTGAGAGAAAAGTACCAACCTTTGAAATCATGTTGGGAAGAAAACCTGGTAATGGATATCACCCAAGGATAGTTCATTTTTGGTTTCAACCTCATTTAAAAATGAGACCAAAACCCTGATCATGGTTTCATTTTTGGTTTCAAGATCACATAAAAATGAAACCAAACCAAAGAAAAATTTCATATTTGGTTTCAAGCTCGTTTAAAAAAGAAACCAACCTCGAGAATGATTTAATTCTTTGTTTCAAGCTCATGTAAAAATGAAGCAGACACCCTGACACAGTTCATTTTATGTTTCAATCTCATGTTAAAATGAAGTAAAAACCCCAAACACAATTTCATTCTTGGTTTCAAGGTCGTTTAAAAATGAAACCAACCCTGATCATATTTTTATTCTTTGTTTCAAGCTTGTTTAAAAATGAAACCAACCTCGGGCATAGTTTCATTTTTGGTTTCAATCATGTTTAAAAATGAATCCAACCCCGAGCATAGTTTCATTTTTTGTTTCAATCTTGTGTAAAAATGAAACAGACACCCTGATCATAGTTTCATCCTTTGTTTCAATCTCTTGTAAAAATTAAGCAAACACTTTGAGCACAATTTATTTTCTTGTTCAAGGTCGCGTAAAAATGAAACCAACCCTAACCACAATTTATGTTTAGTTTCAAGCTCACGTAAAAATGAAACCAACCCCAAGCATACTTCATTTTTAGTTTCAAGCTCATTTTGAAATGAAACCAACCCCAAGCTCTTTGGAGTCTCCTATAAGTTCTTTTCAAACTCCCTAAACATGAAAATATTGTCGAGTGGGCTTGTTTCCTTTCACACTCATTAAAAGGATTTGAAAGGAAATCTATTTGGTGTAAGTTTAACCCTTTTCCGAACCGGATGGACTAATTACGAAAAATGAATAATCTAGTCAGCCTTGGATAGAAGAGTTCTTCCTTGTATTTTTTTATACATTTTCTAGCTCGGGGGACTAATTTACGAAAAACAACACCCTTGGAGTCTTCTTTAAGACCTATTCATACTCTCTATATGTTAAAATACCGCATAGTTTACCTTCTTTGGGCTCATAAAATTATACGTTGAAGGACTCATATGGGATATATGGGATCTAACCCCTCCTTCTTCGGTTTCATTAAACATGTGATGAGGGAATCATTGAAGATGAGGTATACTGAGAATTTTTTTTCCTCCTCAAGATCATTAAAAAACAAAGAGGTACTCACCATCCATGGTGGGGGGAAATTTTGAGGGAAGTGGGTCAAGTTTTGGAAAGCATTATGGTAGTTGTTTGTTGTCGCCCTTGAACATGGCACATGTTTTCGTCTTGTCTTATATTTGGGTAATATGCTTTTCTCTAAGTCATGCCAATCATATGAGTCATTATACTCCTTCAAATCACCCAAAGAGTTCCCTAATTATTGTCGCACTATGCTTTGGTCTATCTCTTAGTCGAGTCAATGCTTCCAACTCAATTTTCATGCCGCACAATGTTCAAGGGAAGTTTTAGCCCAAACCAACAATTCAACAGTCTTACCAATGTTGATCCTTGTGTTAGTCTATTCTCATTTAAATCATTATCTTACATCACTTTCCTGCATCAGTTTTGTGTCGATAACGTGGGAAACATCATGGCCCTCCTTTGATGAGTATATTCCTATCGAATTGAACACATTATCCGAGAATTATACTTAGAAACTAGTTAGTACATTGGGACCTACATGCCTCAATGGTAAGCCTCCTTGCTTTTGAAATTAGGTTTACATCATTGAACGTTGATATAATAATTCCATTAATGTTTGAATTTATCTCATTTATTCACATTCTCTAGAATGTACTAGGGTACCTTGGGAGTCATTGTCATCATTGGTGATTTCCCTTGCACTTGTTAACGATATACATCAATGACTGGTAATCAAGTGGTTTCTACCATGCTAGACATCAACAAAACTATTCACATGGATATAATCGTACTATATCGGGATCAGAACGAAGACCCTAGGAACTCCTTAGGCACCCAGGTTGCGATGGAGATTATTTGAGTACTTAGTAGATTCCATTATGTTCATCATGCTAGCGATCTCACTGATATGTATGTTGTCACATAGATTCACTTTTTATTGGTTCTTGTCTATGTTTTTGTCATATCATAGGTCCACTATGTATTCTTTCGTGGCTACGACTTGATCGAGTCATAGAGGTATGGATCCACATTGTATTTTTCATGGCCATATCCTTTGTCAGTAATTTCATGGATATGCAGTGTATTGGTCAACGACCATGTTTTGAACAAGTTTATTCTAAGCATGGGTATGCCTACCTCGGGGACGATATGTATATATTATTTCATGTTTTCTTCCAGCTTCAGCTAGGCTCTCCTATTGCAGTTTCCTTTGCACACATACTTTTAAAGTGTTTCAGCCTTCAACTTTTCTTCTAACCTCACACTTTAGGGGGAATTTGTTACACACCTATTTTTCACACTTAATTGAGGGAGTGTTTGTCATGATCCCTAGACATGTTGAGGGAGAAATTTATCATATGAAGGTCAAAATACTATGTGCACATGTATTATTCTTTTTTACTGAAAAAAGGAAATTAATTTAGTGTGAGAACCCACCTCACATCTACTTTCCTAATCTCAAGGAGAAGTTGAGAGTCTTATGGATGGTTGAGATATTTTCTCAAACCAATATCCTAATTTGGTGGATATTGAGAGATATTTTCTCTCTAAAATCCTTGATATATATTTTCTCCCTAAAAATCTTGGAGATCCCAATTTAGTGGATCTAGTGAGTGATCTTCTCCTTAGATTGTTTAATTAGTTCTCCAATAGAAAATCATTTAAATTCCTTATGGGAGAGCTTAAGGAGGGGAATTAAGAGAATCATACTTATTATTGTGTGATATCCAAAGGGATGGATAGGAGATCTTGGAGAAGCTTCTACAACATCAAACTTGAGATTGTAAGTGCCTCCATTTTGTTGGCTTTCCATTAATACACAACTTGGCATATTCCTCCCATGTCTATGTGTTCAATTGTATGCATGTCTATTGTTGTAAATTCATCATAGATAGATATATTTTCACTTAAAAATATAGTGTGGAAGAAGGAGGTTTCTCTTTGTTCTTTGTAGGTCTTTTCTTGCACCTAGGATCTTGGACATCAAGGTCAAAGGATGGAGAAACAAGGACAACCATATTAAAAAAGTAAGTCATCCGTCTCTTCCTT
>JASDQU010736689.1:5643-18814 GCA_032191745.1 Picea mariana | reverse complement strand
CTCTGATCTGTTGCACTTCCACTATCTGATGAATCCTTCTGACCATATTGTTAGGTTCTCCTTCAAGGTCCTGGAGGAATTTTGCCACAGGTAAGGCGAGATGAGTAGGGAAAAAAACCTCTGCTCCGTAAACAAGTTTGAAGGGTGAGATGCCTAGGGACTTCTTCGTAGTCACTCGATCAGCCCATAGAGAAAATTTGAGTTTTGAATCCCAGGCCCTTTTATTGTCTTCCAGCAATTTCTTAATGAGCTTGATCAGGATTTTATTGGAAGACTCTGCCAATCCATTTCCTTGAGGATAATAAGGAGTAGAGTGACTTAGTGAGATCTCATACTATTCACAGAACTTAACCAGAGTCTCGGACCTGAAGGGGGCGGCGTTGTCAGTGACAATTCTGCTGGGGCAACCAAATCTAGCTATGATATCTTCCATAAAGTTGATAATCAGTTTATGGGAAGTGCTCCTGGTGGGGACAGCTTCTATCCATTTGGTGAAATATTATGTCGCATTCAGAATCCATCTATGCTGGCCACTTGAGGGAGGATGAATTTTTCCGATGAAGTCCAATCCCCACTGCTGAAAGGGTGTTGAAACTACTACAGGATTTAATGGTAGAGATTTGAGCTGCTGCTTTCCTAAGAACTTCTGGCATTTGATGCAAGCTCTGATTTCTCTGTAGACATCAGGGAATAAAGTGGGCCAGTAATACCCAGCTCATAGGATCTTATGGGTTGTGGTCTTCCAGAAATGATGACCCCCACAAAGGCCACTGTGGAAATCAAATGTCATCTGATGGGCTTCTTGTGGGTCCAGGCATCTTAAAAATACCCCTAGAGGGTCTTTCCAGCACAAGGTTTGGCCGATGAGGCAATATCTTACTGCCTTGAGCTTTAAAGCTCTTGCCTTGCTCTTTTCCATTCCATCAGGAGGCCTCAATTCTTGCAGAAAATACAAGATATCCTTTTACCAGGCGCATGCTACTAGTGATAAGGTACTCTGGAAATGCTCACTGGATGACTCAGCTTGCTCATTGATGAAGTTAATTCCCAAGGCTCTGTAATTGGTTTCGGCCAGCAACTTGGCTAAACCCTGCCCCTTTATCAATTTGGTGGGCTTAACCTCCAGATCAAACTCCAGGATCTTGGCAATCCATTTACCTCTTCTCCCATCTATGTCAGGTTGTACAAGGATGTCCTTCACAGAGGCAGAAGGAACGTACGCGGTGATCTTTGAGTGCAAGACATAGACTCTAAAATCTTTGAGGGCTTTCACCAAGGCATAAGCCTGCTTCTCCATGATCTCGTACCAGAGTTCTGCATCTCTCAATGCCTTTCTAAATAAGGCAATAGGTTTCTCTTTCCCTTGCTCATTTTTCTGCAACAAGACTGCTGCTACTGTATCACAGGAAGTGAAAGAAAAAATCAGGAAATCTTTAGAATAATCAGGAGTGATTAGCACAGGAGCTTCAGTCAATGCCTTCTTTATTTGGACAAAATATTCCCTGGGTTCAGTAGTCCATTTCACTTCATTTCCCATCCTGAGCATGGTTGTGATGTGTTTCACCAACTCAGTAAAATTTGAGACAAATCTCCTCAGAAAATTTATCTTCCCCAAAAAGGCCTGAATTTCCTTCTTAGATATGGGAAGTGACAGGGTTTGAAGTGCTTCTACCCTGCTAGGGTCAATCCTTACTCCCTCTGCTGACACTATATGGCCCAATAGCTTCCCTTCCTTCATAGCGTACAAAGATTTCTTGGGGTTTAAGATTAGGCCAAACCTTCGACACTTCAGGAAAACCCTCTTCAAGTGGTAGCAGTGCTCCTTGTCTGTGTTGGCAAAGACCGTGATGTCATCTATATAGATTACCACAAACTGGTATTTTTCCCCGATGAAGGCTATGTCCATGGCTCGCTAAAATGTTTCTCCTGCATTCATCAGTCTGAAAGGCATTTTGGCATACATGAATGTGCCCCAAGGAGTGGTGAAGGCTATTTTTTCTCGGTCCTTAAGCATGACTGATATTTGATTATACCCCGAAAACCCATCAATCATGGATATCCTAGATGCACCAGTAACCTTCTGCAATATGTGTTCCATGTTGGGCAGAGGATAATTGTCTTTCCTTGAGCTTCTGTTCAGGTTCCTGAAATCAACATAGAGTCTGATTTCTCCAATTTTCTTCCTTACCGGGACCAAATTGGCCACCCAATCGAAATATCTCAAGGGGACAATGATTTGGGCATCTAGCAGCTTCTTCACTTCTTTCTCCATGACAGGTAGCAAAATCGTATTTATTTGCCTCAGCTTCTTCTTGAATGGCTTAGCCTCTTCTTTCAGTGGGATCTTGTGCTCAATGACCGATGTGTCATACATATTGAGGTCTTCGTAGGTCCATGCAAACACATCAGCAAACTCTCTCAGCAATTTGGTATATTCAACCCTCTTATCCTTAGTCAAACTCCTTGACAGCTTGACAAACTTAAGCTCCTCTAGTGTGCCGATGTTACACTCAGATGTGTCAGCATCATCACCTAATACTCTCCCCTTTACTGCCACATCATTCCCATCAAACAATCTCTCTAATGGGACCAGTCCCCTCGGAATGTGATTGTTAGATAACTGAATAATGTCATGCTTTGCTATTTTACTTAGCAACTCACCCCCATCAAACCTTTCCTCAGAGATGGAATCTTGGTCGATATGCATTTCTGAAAATTCTTCAATAGTCTCCAAGAACCTTTTGATCTCGAGATCATCCTCAAACACCTTCCAATGTTTGACGTTTTCAGGTATGGAGGGCCTGTATTTTACTTCTACATCATACCTCAGTTTGGGCAGCAAGGGTACTTTGAAAATGCTTGTTGATGTAGCCAAGGAATCTACCACTGTGTTCTCTTCTCTTGGGATGAAAGAAATGTTAAATGCTGAGAAAAAACTGTCAATTAGGTCCCATACCTCATTTCTATAATTCCTGAGTCGAGGATGCTTGGCCTGATAAGCGCTTCTAATCTGCTGGACTACCAACTCGGCATCTCTGAACACTGCTATCTCTTGAATTCCCATTTCCCTTGTGGCTCTTAATCCTAGGATAAGAGCCTCATAATCTGCCACATTGTTGGTGGTTTCGAATTCCAGCTTATATGACAGGGATATGGTCTCCTGGGCAGGCGACACAAAAACCACCCTAGCTCCAGCACCTTCTCGGGAACAGGCTCCATCAAAAAACATTTTCCAGATTGGGGTGATGGAGGGAGGAAATTCAGGGGAAACAGTGGGTTGCTTTCTGAGTTTCATAGGAGGCTCGGGGGCATGGGTGAGATGTAGTAAATTGGAGCCTAAATTAGTGTCCAAGGCAAATATGGGATGATTGGTAGGGTTGGCTTCATCACTGATTATGTAGGCCAGTTGGGCTTCCCTGTATAGTCTTCTATGCTCCCCTCTGAACAATGGGTTGGTAGCATACATGAGGTCCATCTGTAAGGTTCCCTCCAGTCTTTTTATCCAATATCTTGACAACAACATACCGACTTGGGAGGAACATCAGCCACTACAATATCCATGACAAGAATTTTCATGGGTAGTTGAAACAAGGTCACAACCAGGTCTTTAATAACTCCAAGACACTGAACTCTTCTGGAGTCAAAAGAATAGAGGTCATGATAGGCTCGGGTGACTTCTAGTCCTAAATATTCCATGACAATTTTTGGCATGAGGTTGTGAGAAGCCCCTGAATCAATTAAGCAGTTGTGCAGTACCTTATCATGTATGTTCAACGATGTGTAGAAGGGAGGGGATGAATCGTCTCTATCTTCTACCATGGGACCTAGGACAACAGCTGGATTTTCATCCTGGAGGTTTATGGAGTCTGTGGGAAGGCATGAGGCTTCATACTGTAAAATCTCAGAGAAGCATTTTTTAAATTCTTCATGTTTAATTAGCTCGGTGAGGGGCACAGGGATTCTGATCTTTTGAATTTCATGCTCGAAATTAAAAGAAGATGTCGGCTTTGGAACTTCTCTTATTTCAGGAACATGATTCTGAATAATAGGAGAGGGGGGTTGGGCCTTCTTACCTCTATGAGTGTCTGCTACTTGATTAGTAGGTTTCTCTGTTCTAGTGGACTGCTCAGGAATATCAGGTGCTACTGTCGTTTTATCGAACCTCAGGTTGTACCTGCCTCGGCTGCTGCTAGCTTTGTCTCCCTTGCTCAATTCATTTAGCTGACTGTTCATGAGAGACTCCTCATATGCTGATTGAGTCAGATGAGAAAAAGGGGGAGTCTCTCCGAAGCAATGGATCTTAGGCTCAAGCTCATCTGTTTCCCCTTCTTCGTCTTCATCCATAAAATTGTTCTGTAAGGGGGCCTGAATTCTTTGGTCTTCTCTGTCTCTTCCCCTTTCTCTGTGCATAGTTGGGGGAGCGATATTGTTTGGCCTCCTGAAACCTCCTTTTTTTTCGGTGCTCTGAGGGCCCTTGTTCATTTGCTTCCTTTCCACCTTCAGTCTCTCCATCTCTTCAGACATAAACTTCATCATCTTGGTTAGTTCATCCACTTGAGGGGGGGGTACCGATGAGCCAGAAGTTGAGGCTTTGGACTTTCCCTTTATTCTATCTGCGTTGGCCTTGCTTCTCAGTCTGTCAGCTGCTAATATGTTGGATTCCACTTCTATGGATGCATCTTGCATTTGAGCTAAGGAGGTGGCTCTTCTCTCTCTTAATAAAAGGTAGAAATTAGGGTCAAATGCACCAGCATAAGAAATTTGGGCAGAGGCTTCTGAGGGATTTATCTCTGCAGGGATCTTGTTATACATATTATTGAATCTTTTGGAGAAGTCAGAGACAGATTCTCCTTCCACTTTCTTCAACGACCCAAACTCTGTCATGTAATACATGAAATCTTTCCTATCCCCCCACTGCCTTAGGAAAACACTATCCAAGGCTTCGATCCCAGCAATAGATCCTGAAGCCAATCCTATAAACCACTTCCTTACCTCACCATTCAGGCTCTGGATGAAGACTCTCATCCAGACATCTTCATTTTCAATATTGAGGTTGTCTGCATAACTGTAGAAAGCAGCCAGGTGCTCTTCACCAGTTATGTCTCCTTCCCTAGTGAACTTGGGCATGTATTTCAAGTAATCCCCAGTAGGAAGAGGATTCATAGGGTGGGGTAGAACTAAAGGATCATATATAGCAGCAACTATGGAATCCATTCTATTTAGAGGGGGATTAACACCAGCCATAGGGATATTAGGTGGAGGAGAACTTGGAGGAGAAGGAGTTCGCGAAGGGGATACTAGGAATGGGTCTCGAAGTGGAGTGGGAAACAAGAGAGGATTCAAAGAGAAGGCTAACGAACTCAAGTCAGAAGGTACTCTTCTATGTGCAGGAGTGGGGAAATCTCCTGTAGTCCCGGGTCTATGCCAAGGAACAGCTTCAGAGGAGAGGGGAGTGACAAGAATTTCTCCCTCCAATCCCAAATCATGAGGGGAAAACTCAGCAGGAACACTCCCAAAATTCAAGAAACGGGAAGCCTCTGAAGGAGGTATACTAAGAAACTGAGGAGGAGAAAAAAGAGTTCTCATAGAAGGAGATGGCGGATTACCTATTTCGACGATGGACACTTCTTCTGTAGAGCCCTTTCCTCTTCTGAGAACCACCTCTGGGTTAGCTTCAGGTGTAGCTAGAGGCAGTTGTGGATGAGACCGCGTGTGTCTGCCTCTGAAAGACACAATTAATTAGTGCAGGTTCTCCCCAGTGGATTCGTCACAATGAAGTCACCAGGTGCACAGTAGCAATCTTGATAATTCTGATATCTGATGCACCTTCAGAATCAGTTGATTGTTTTCGTTCAATCCCGGGGAAAATATTCAACTTCGTCCCCGGCAACGGCGCCATAAATGTTAGCGTCGGAAGTCACTCCTGGATTGCAACAAGAGCAGAGCTCGACACCCATCAGTTTAGTGTCATGATTTGTTTATAGAGGGATGATCAAATGGAGATAAAGGCTCGAGGAGATATCACTCTAACTCAGGGACTGGGTCTAGCACATATGGGACAAAGGAGGTCTTGATCTAACTTCAGCCAGTGGGTTGATTAAAAGGTGAGCAGGTGGAAGGCTTGGTAAGAAGGTGAACAAATAGCTTTGGGCAATGGGCTTTCAGCGGTTTGCAGAAGAAAGACTCTGAATACAAGATCCTCTTGGTTCAGGGTCTCAAGAAACTGAAAAGGGGACTTGACTGGATCCTCCAATTCCAAGTCACTCAGTGCTGAGAAAAACACAAGGGCTGATTAGAGCAATGTAACTACTACATTGATCCTATCCAACATCATCCTATAACAACTACGACTCAACTGGACCCTCCAATTCCGAGCTGCTCTAACACAGTATAACAAAGATGTAAAAGAAACTGGCATTCATAAGGCAAGAAGTCTCAAAAGTCTATACATAACCATAGTATCAGTGCTTCATTAAAGCTTTACAACCGGGAGCTCTGCTCAACCATCGATAGATACAAAAATGGCGAAAACACCTTCATATACTCAAAACAACAACAACAACAAAATTGAGACGTTGCATTAAACACATTACGTCTGCATGGCTTCTGACAACCTACAACTTCCATCTCTGAATGATCATGCAACTTATGGCAGACGCAATCGAACTCCTGACAGTTCCATGGGTGAATCGACGTGCCTTTAATTCATCGCCAGACTTTCCCATTATGGCAGAGGCGATGTCTAACTACCACCAACTACTTCAATAACTACTTCATTGGGATTGAGAATGGCCCGGCCAACTCGACACCTTTGGGATGTGGACGGCCTCTCGCACTGCCACCTGGATTAATTGAACTTCCTGATGAATAGGTGTGCTGGCTAGAGCGAAGGATAGGGTGCATAATGAGAGTGGTGGCGCCAACATTGTGAGGGTGAGGTAATAAGTGATGAGGTGTGAGAGAGGTTACAGGGGAAGACTCATGGCGGAAGGAAATAAGCGTAGGGGACAGGAGACGAGATATAATCGAAACACTTTTAGTGGGAGGCTAATGTGGAAGGGAGTGGAACACGTGGTGGGTGGTGAGTGGATGATGAGATGGACTAAAAGAGTGGAGATGGAGGGGGGGGACACATGGCAACTGGGGAGAAGGGCCCACGTTGATTAAAATAGAGCAGCTGAGGAGGATGGGATCGCCTGAGCGCCGTTGATCCGGGTGCTTTGACCTCGGCCGTTGGGAAGATGTGCACTTGATTCCGGACCCCCCCCCCNGCCGTTGATTAGGGTGCCCCAATCATGACCATTGAAGAGGTGCACCCCCGATTCTGGACCCCCCCCTTCCGCTTAAAAGTAGAAAGGTGGGGGGGCTCCAGAATCCCATGTGCACCATTGATCTGCGTGCACGAATCTCTGCCGTTGAAATTTGCTTGTCGCTTACCATAGGTGCATTTTGAGTCCAGTACTTAGGGTAAGTGGGTTTTTAACCCACTCCTTTGCATTCTAACCCACCTTACAAGAAATGTCGCTAACAGATGCATCTATGTGGAAATGGAATTCCTTCTTCTAGTATGGAAATAATAAAATCGACACGGTAACCAATTTCTTCTTCAAGGTATCCAAACTTTGTTAACATTCCTTATTCCATTGAAGCTTAACCTCCTTTTCCAACAATTTCTCCAATGGGGTTGTGATCTACACGTATCCCTTAATGAACTTTCTTTAGTACCATTTATGAACCAATGTTTCTCATAGTTTTTGCATTGAAGTAGTTCATGAAAATTAACAATAACAATGATCTTCGTAGGATCAACCAAATTTCCTTGTTTACATACTACATGGCCCAATAAGATACGAAATGACATGAAAAAAATGCACTTCTTCAAGTTCAAAGAAATATGGAATTGTCTATATCTATCCAACATCAAGTGTAGAGTTTCAACATGGTATTTTAACAAATTAAACATTGCTTAATCATCCAAACAAACTTCTAGAAAATTATTAGTAAATTGTTTAAAAGTTGCAAAGACAACTCGAGAAAATACTGCTCGTGCATTTTTCAACCCAAAAGGCATGATCGTATATTGATAACATCCCCATTCTATCACAATTTATTTCTTATGCCTATCTTCCTATGCAATCTTTATCTGGTGATACCTGGAGAATCCATTCATGAATGAGTAGACTTCCAGTCCTCCTACATTTTCTAAAACTTCATGTGTAAATGGAGTAGGAAATGGGTTATGTAAGCAAGCATCATTCAATTTCTGCTGATCCAATTTTTTTTTTATTCCACCTGTTTTCTTCTAAATCACCATCGAACTGATCCATTATGACTATATGATGGGTTCAATAATCCTAGCTTACAACATCCTATCTATTTATACTTTTAACTTCTTCTTATATAATGGATTCAATCGATATGGTCTCCACTTCACTGGCTTGGAATGTCACTTCAAGGGATCTGCATCTCTCCTAGCTCCCTAACAATCCATTTCATCTATGAGAATGTAGTTGGAAAGAGGTCCTCGTATTTCTGCGATAAATTGTCAATCTTCTCGATAATTTCTTAATTCCAATAATCTCCTATGTTTGCGAACTTAGGGCTATCCTTCATACCAATATTCACTTTGCACACTCAATAGACTCAAGTTCAGGACCCTCTACTACACACTCTTCTTCAGTTTCTGGTATTTACAAATTTCTCGGGTCTTCATATTACCAGTCTTCTCCAACAACATTATAACATTCCAAAACCTCTTGAATAGGCGTAGAATATATGGGCACACTACATAAGGATGATGGTATCTTTGAATCTTCTAGTGTAAATATCTTGGTCTTGATAATTTTTTAGATTTGTGCCTATCGAAAGGGGTATTGTCTTCAAACTTTAAAGTTACCTTAAAGTTGTGAGTCGGGTCTTCCCATTTTGTTGTTCCTTTGTATACCTCCAGTTCTAAGTACCAGTTCTTTGATATCGTATCCAAGGTATGTACAAACAAGTGTGCCCGTTCCTTTTTAGGTACTGAGCTCCATGTCATAATGCACTGTGTAAGATGGTATATAGGACAAATCAACCAAATATACTTCTGCGTGGGATATTTAGTTTATGTTCTGAGCCTACCTTGTAACATCCTTTTTCATTGATTCCAATTCTCTATTCTATCCCTATGCACAACCCACCATATTGCATGAGTCTCTTTCAGTGAAATATCTAAAGCTATCAATATTTGTTGATCTGGTATCTCCAATTCAAATTCTTGTACAAAAAAATCTACATCTGTTAGTCCATCATACTTCAGTGGATCACATACCTCAACTCTAATATATCCCAATGTCTGGGTAATGCGAGAACATATCCTTGTAGATACCTCATGTAACCTATGTGTCCAATGTTCCAAGGATTCCTATGAATCTGATGCAAAGGAAATGATACTTTGCCAACTAAGTACATCTTCAACAGTAGGATTAATATAGTCATCCATCTATGTGGTCATACTTTAAAGGTTATTGAGTTCTTTTCCCCTTGTTGGTTCCACATATTTCCTTCCTTGTATGCAATCCAATGGCGTAGTAACTCTCAAGTCTGCTACTTTAAAGATCGTTTTTCTCTTTTTTTCAGATCAATAATGGTTTGGTTATCAAAATCCCAATCGAGTCCAAGTAATGTTGGATAAGGTTTACTACCATCTACTATCTTGATTACTTCAAAATATAATGTGTTGCACACTCCATTGATGTTAACATTCACCCCTATCAGTCTTCCAATCGAGACAATCTTGTGCTGATTTTCTAGCCTCAATTGAATAGGTGACCAGATCACTTTGGTTTTCCCATCATGTTAATCTTTTACCACTCTACTTAACTCTCGACAATAAGAAAAAATAAAATCACTTTATCTACTAAAAGAACAACTGAGTAATCAACTAAACATGCATCGAAAACATAAAAAAAGTAAGCCAAATCAAGAACATAAGAACACCAAGAATTTTGGGTAAACCCCTGGAAAAACCCCAGAGGGAAAACCAGTCCAATGATGATTTTATTAAGGTCAATTCAGGGCTCCTGTAACAGGGAAAATGGACCACTCATATAACTATACATTGTAGAAAAACCTAGAAACTCCTATAATATTTTATGGCCTTGTACCATAATTTTTCCCAATTCATATGAAACTTTCCCTTCTCTAACCTGCGGACATCCACAACTTGCCTTTCTCTGTCTTGCATGTTAGGATATTTAGACACTTAGGAGTTAGTTAAGATCTACTTTTTCTAATGTGTCATTAGGTAAAAGTGTGTTTCCTAGTGTGTTTCTTTAGTATTCATTAGTTTTCATTTGTAGTTAGGAAATCCGATGGTCACGATATGTTCCCGGCATAGAGTGATCTGACTGTTCATACTCTCCTCGATATTAACAGCCATTGATCCATGGATTAAGACCCGATTGGTCCATGATCTCTATTTAACGAGAATGGAGGGTCACTTGTCGATAATCGATTGTGAGAAACTCTATTGTAAAATCTCTCTGTAATCTTTTTCTTTTGCATTAATAAACTGCTCCAAGTGGTCGCGTTGCCTGGGGTCATGGATGTTTCCCCGTAGGGGTTTTTCCACATGAAAACATCGGTGTGTTGATATTTGATCTTGTTATGTGAGTGGTTACTAAAGGTGTTCATCCTCTTTTGGAATACCTGTGTTGTCGAACATGGTATTAGAGCCTATTTGAAGACCCACTCCTGTTGTAGATCGAGATCATGAAGCCGAGTTGCATCATATCCATTTTCTGTCATTTCCATACATTTATGGGCTGACAGGACTATTCCATTACGTCCGGAGAACTCTTTTCATTCAGAGACACTTTTCATTTCACTCGAAAAGGTTTCTGTTTTCCCAAGATACGACCATTACAGTCAAATCCAGAGGTATAAAGTTTGAATACGCATTTTAAATTTTTTTTGCAGAGAAGTATTTTGGTTTTATTTCGGTTTTGTATTTTTTATTTTCAGGTTGCTACTCTTTTAGATCTGCACATTCTCTTTTCCCTTCTCCCTGTGCAATCTTGGCAAATCAGAAACATATAGGAAAAGGTGCATCTTTGGGGTAAGCTAACTGAGATCTAACCCTTGTTGTCATCGAGAAGGGAAATTTTTTTCTTGTGTGAAAAGAGTTTTTTTTTAGCACGCTCTCCAAGTCTGTCTTCAACAACAACAACAACAATCCTGCTTCTGGACATCAAAATATTTTTTTCTAGATCATTTGGTTAAAAGTTGCCTTATTAAGTAAGAGGTCTTGAGTTCAAGTCTCTCTTTTGTTACTTTTTTTGAAAAAGTTCATGCTAAAATTGTAAAGTGTATTTCACTTCAAGTATAAAAGTGAATCACTATAAGTAGCTTTAATAATTTTTAGAGTTATTTATTTTGCATGCAACCTTTTCTGTTATAAAGTAACTTCATTGTAAAAGTGATCCCCACTTCTCTTTATAAAAGTGGGTCACTTCATAAAGCAACTTACACTATCACGTGGTCATTTGGTTATCGTTTATGCCTTTGTTTTAAAAGGGCATAACTCTCACATCAGAAGTCCGTTTTTAGTGCCATTATTTTTAAAACCGCATAACTATTCGAGATATTTCCATCCAAATCATTAGTTTCATTTTTTAAGTCCACATTATCTGCATATTTAATATGGATTCTACAAGTAATGTCTTGCTTACTAGCAACAACTACTTCCAATGGAAATCTCATATGAAAGATTTATTAAGAAGTAAAGGCATGTATCATATTACCTTGGGAAAGGAAAAAGCACCCACTGATGATGATAAGAAATTCAAATGGGATAATAGGAATGACGAAGCACATGGACTAATCAAAATGTCCATCTTTCTTGATTTAAGGTATCACCTTCAAGAAATTGATGACCCCGAAGAAGCTTGGGACAAGATTGAATCTGTGTTTTGTAAACTCAATATTATTCAAGCACAACAGTTAGAAAATCAAATACTGACCTTGAGTCCAATTGATTTTTCTTGACTTGGAGACTATCTATCTAATTTTAAAACACTCATAATTTTATGTGAAGAATGTAAGATAAAAATGGAGGAAGAGAGTTGCATCTATCTTATTCTTTCTAAGCTAGGTAGTGCATATTATGTGTTTGTATATACCTTTTATGCCATGAAATAGGCTCTAGGGAAAGCTTATGAAAAACCCACTCTTGATTCCTTTTGTGTTTCTTTGATTAGAGAGGAAGATAAGCTTATACAACTTGGAGTGATTAGTACTATAGGTACCTCTAACAAAGCCTTATTTGCCCCGCATAAAGATAAACCCAAGTATCCCAAGAAGCAACATCCTCGCTACAACAAAAAACAATATAAGGTTCCCAAACCCTCTTAGACAACTTCAGATCCTAATGGTGACAAAGGAACAAAATATAAAACTAAGAAGATGGATAGACATTGCAACTTTTGTGATAAAGATGGTCATGATGAGTCCAAATGTTTCAAGAAGATGGCAACTTCAGAAGCAGCGATGAAGAATCACAACATCAATATTGATTCTCCTCCTCCTTCTTCTTCTCATGGACATGCACTTTCCGCTTCTGGTTTCTCCTTCAACACAAATTCTACTTCTTCTTCTTATGAGTGTCTTATTGATTTAGGAGCATATTATCATATGGCTAAGGATAAAGCCATATTTTCTTCTCTAAATGAATGTAACACCAAGAAAATATTTGTTGGTGATGATAGATCTCTTAGTGTTGTAGGATCTGGAACAGTTCAAGTAGATAATGGTCATTTCAGTGATGTATTATGTGTTCCAAGTCTTTCTTGTAACCTTCTATCAATATATCAAATCACTAATTTAGGTGAAGGTAAAACCATAGAGTTTTCACCTCACCAAGTTGTAATCAAGGATCTAAAATATCCTAAGCATGTTCTTGCAACTGGAATTGCTGATGATATTACCAAGATGTACAAGTTTGACAACTTTGGGTCAACTTTTTCATCAGTTTTTGTTGCTCATAGCAATGACTTGAGAAAACCTTGGCATGAGCGGTTTGGTCATCTAAACTATCACTCATTGCAACAACTATGTAATCAACAGATGGTGACTGGTCTTCCTCTTATTTCATGCAGAGATGGTGTTTATGCCAGTTGTGTTCTCGACAAAC
>JASDQU010736688.1:118981-129827 GCA_032191745.1 Picea mariana | reverse complement strand
GGAGAAGTTATTAAAGAAAGATTGTCAATTTCAATGGTCAGAAGAATTCCAGTAGAGCTTCGACACACTGAAATAGAAAATGGTTACTGCGCCTATTCTGGTTTTCTCAGATTGGAGCAAGGAATTTCACGTGCATGTCGATGCTTCATCTATTGCACTAGGAGCAGTGTTAGCACAACCAGGAGCAGGAGATATTGACCATCTATTAGCCTTTTCTAGCAAGAAGATATCTACAGCTAAGATAAACTACACTACCACTGAGAGAGAAGGTTTAGCCATGGTGTACGCGCTGCAGAAGTTTCGACACTACTTGTTGGGAGGACACTTTAAGATGTTCATTGATCACTCTGTGTTGAAATACCTAGTCAACAAGCCAGTGTTGGGGGGAAGAATATGAAGATGGCTACTATTATTCCAGGAATATGACTTTGAGATTGTGGTCAAGCCAGGAAGAATGAACAAGGGACCTGACCACTTGTCTAGGTTGGAGCATGGAGAGGAACCTACTAGTTTGGAGGATACACTACCAGATGCATAGTTGTTGGCCATCAGAAGGGTTGATGATCACTTCGTTGAGACAGTCTAGTTCCTATCAACAGGAATGGCACCTTGCAGATATATAATCATTCAGAAGAAACAATTGGTAGTTCGCGCTGCAGATTTTCCACTTATAGTTAGATAGCTATACAAGATGGGACTTGATGAGATATTGAGGAGATGTGTTATGGAGATAGAAAGACCATTGATTCTAGCAGAAGCACATGAAGGCATCGCAGGAGGACACTATGCAGTAAAAGAAACATCGCAGAAGGTTCTTAGAGCTGGCCTCTAGTGGCCTACTTTACATAAAGATGCTAAGGAATACTATAAATCATGCGATGTATGCCAGAGAGTTGGGAAACCTTCCAGAAGAGATGAGATGTCTTTAGCACCGAAGCTAACCTTATAGGAATTTGAGAAATGGGCTATTTATTTCATGGGACTTATCAACCCACCAGGAAAGCACACAGGAGCTAGATACATCATCACTATGACAGAGTATTTGACCATATGGGAAGAAGCAAGAGCAGTGAAGAATTGTAGTGCAACTACAATTGTGCGATTTATATTTGATGATATCATAACCAGGTTTGGATGCCCGAAGAACCTGATGAGCGATCAAGGTACATACTTTATTAATAATATTATCAAAGCTTTGACTCGGGAATTTGAAGTCCACCATCAGAAGAGTACTCCTACCATCCACAAGCGAATGGGACAGTTGAAGCTTTCAACAAGATCTTGGAGACAACGCTAATGAAGATTTACAATGTGAACAGGGATGATTGGGATCTAAGAGTACCAGCAGTGTTATGGGCCTATAGAACTACTTGAAAGAAGTTGAAAATGCAAACTCCCTTTAAGTTGGTTTATGGTCTAGAAGTAGTTGTCCCTATGGAATATTTGGTTCCTAGTCTAAGAATTGCAGCATTCACAGATATGGATGGCATTGGCACTGTTCAAGAGAGGCTTGCATAGTTGGTAGAACTAGAAGAAGATGGATTTATTGCAGGATTTCATTAGTAGGTAAAGAAGGAACGAGAAAAGGCCTACCATGATAGACATATCAAGAAGAAATCCTTTAAGAAAGGATATTCGGTATTGGTATATGACAGCAAGTTCATGAAGCATCCAGGGAAATTTAGAACACATTGGCTTGGACCATTTGAGGTTTCCTATATTACAGAAGGAGGAGTTGTGCAGTTGAAGACACTGAATGGAGAGTGGAAGGAAGGTTTAGTGAATGGGAGATGGTTGAAATTGTACTATGAAAACTAGTTGCCTTGCAACTCTCAGTAAAAACAGAAGGAGATGGGTCTAGGTACCAAGTGAAGTTGAAACTGGGTACCAGACATAGAAAAGACAATCTGCATAGGGAAGAAAGAGATAAAGCAGAAAGAATAGGCTACCCTGCGTAGTCTAAAGTCGAAGTGAAACAAAAGGTTCAAACCTGAAGTGCCTCGGGATGAGTCACATGTGAGTGTTGGGGGCTTGTTGGCCCTTGGTTATGGAAGGAAGCAAATATTAAGGAAAGAAGCGCGAAGTACAAACTGCGTGGAAAGCACATTGACAGAGATTGGGTTGAAGTGGTTAAAGAAGCAGAAAAGAAGGAGCTAAGTAAGAGAAAGAGTGTCGTTGAACGAGAAGACTGAGGAACAAATATTATAAAGGAAGATAGATCATGGAAAACTCAACAAGCAGAAAAATCCACCAATAGATGCTTTGGAGCACCTCGTGGGAAAGAAGGAAAGACAGGCTGGAGAAGCCCTAAAAACGTGGGTCAAGTTTACCTAGGGTTTTAGACACCTAGGTTTTTGGAATTTTAGGGTTTTGACACCTAGGTTTCAGCCTAAGGTTGTCCAAGAGTCATTGTAATATATAAATAAAGGTCAAGAGGACCTAGGTTGGGTTCGATGAGGTAATGAGCGATTATTTTTGTTGAGAGGGAGAATTACTCTGTTGAGAGAGAGTCTGTGTTGTAAGATCTTCAGCTGAGTGCGAAGATCAACCCTGCAGCTGGGTGTACAGAGAGGGGAGAGAAAGAGAGAGAGTGCGAGAGAGATCTGCAAGCTAAGAGCGCAGATAGAACTGTATGTTTTCCTATAATATCAAGAAACATAGTTCTGTGGACGTAGCCCTAGGGAGAGGGTGAACCATGTATATCTTGTTATTCTGTGGAATTGATGTTGTGTTATTTTGCCTTCTGATTACTCTGTTATTGCATCATTGTGTTAGATCTAAGATATAACTGTGTGAAGTAGGTTTGAGTTGGTAAACGATATCTAGATGTTGTGTTGTTGTTGTTTTGGACCCACTTTGCATTTCCTCTGGTTGTAGACACATGTGTCTTGCAACCCCCTATTTCTACTTCAGGTGATACTGCATCTACTTCGCAGGTGTTTCTGAAAGGGCCAGTAGTTAGGGCTTGTTGGTGCATTGTTAGAGCTGAACCCTGGGTATGCCCCTGTGCCAACAGTCGGTGAAATTCTTCTCAGAGGAATTTCCAAGATTGATGAGTATTCTACCTTTTTCAACCATTCCAACTTGAGATATGCTGAGGAAATCAAGGGTTTTGACCTGATTCATATTTTCTACAATAATTTTATTTCAGTCGAACTCAGTCTACATGTATAAATTCAGTTGTCAGCGAAGAAGAGGAGAATGATATCCATAACCCTAATAATCAATAAGTTGACAGAGGCTCTGGTGATATAGAAACTGTCATAAGTACCATATAGAATCGTAGGGAAAGAGGTAAGCCTTCAAATGAAAATAATGTTCATTCACTAGTTGTTTCTTGAAGGAGTTCTTTACCAAAGACAAATCTTCAGCCCGAGACATCACAGTCAAGAAAAATATAGAGAAATAATTTAAGGGATGGTGAAGAAAGAAAACCTCCTCAAGGGAACTTGGAGAACCACCACAAACAAAAAATTAAAATAAAAATGACTAATTCACAACAAGAGGGAGGAGAAACACACGCACTAGAAAATGACTTATTATTGGATAACATGGACTTAGATGTGGATATTGAAAATATCACCTTCCCAGATGTAGAAGTACATGCTAGAGGAAAGGTACAACATACTTCTGGGCTCATAGTCCAGGAGGAGACATTTTCAGATGAAGAAACTTTTGTTGTGCAAAATTCCTCTTTTGACAGAGAATCTAAAAAATTGGTTTTTGAAAGAACTAAAAAGAGTAAAAATGGGAAACTGAGGTCCACTATTGATACACGAAATATGTTTTCTTCTAGATTTTCGTCCATTCATAAATTTATAGGAGATGCAATAGACGTTTCAAATGCCTATATGGAGGAAGAAAATGCTAAGTTGAAAGAATAAATTAAACAATTGGAAGCAACTCTCATGCCTCCACCTATTATGGCTTCCCCTGTTGCCATCATTCATCACGAGAAACGTTTTCAAGAAACCCCAAAATCAAGTGTTAGAGTCAAGGGAATCTCAAATCTGATTATGGCTACTTGAAATTTTGTCGAAGAGAATTTTAAGAAAAGAATGTCATTGATTTTAGAGATTTGGGATATGGAAAAAAAAATTCCTCTCTTGGTCTGAGAATTCAGAATATCAGGGAATACTTGAATTCAGATTTGAAAAATGATGAAGGGTTTTACACGAATGGAGTTTTGATTTTTGCAATGAAGGTTTTGGAAATAACAGAGTAGATGAGAATGCAAGAAAATCTAGCTTCTCTGAGTCACATCAAATAACTAAAATCCTGATGGATTGAAAGAATTAATGTATTAAAGGGACTGCCAACTCAATTGACTTTTTTATCAAGAAGGAAGATGGAAGCATACTAAAAAAATCTTGATTTATATATCATTGGAACCACTGTTGAAGTCTCGGACCCTAAGTATCTCTCAAATTCAACGCCCGCGACTCGACATCATTTCAAAGGACAAGTTGAAGAATTAAAAAAGGAATCAGCTGAAAAGTTTGATACTATTGTTGAATTCACACATGATGATATTGACAATTGGCTTGTCGAGTATATAAATAAAAATGAGGATATTGAGAATACATTGGAAAATTTATCAACTGATCTTAGAGAAATTGAAAAAGAGTCGTTTAACATTAAATTAAAACAAGAGGTGACCGTTGCCCCATTAAGGGATTATATTCAAGAATGGTTAAACAACTCAATTTCCAAGATCTCTGAAATTCCAGCAAAAGCAGATACTACATGTTGGCCCTTGACCAAGTTTAGGAGATCATTGGTCATGTTTGACATCTTTTGGGACTTCGACAGGCTGGTCGAAGGTGGAGCGCAATTCGAAGAAAATATCGCGGGATCTCGACCCCTTTTTAGGGCATTTTTTTGGATTAGGGTTTATGTAATAGGTATGGGATGTCGTCCCATGGGTTTACCCATGTTTAGGCCCATTTTGTAATGTATAAATAAATAGCTAGGCGATGTAAGAAAGAGAAGATGCTAAGTGCTAGAGTTCTATATATGTGATTGCAAAGGCTTTGTGCATAGTGTATGTTGAGACTTGCAGAGATAAGTGCAAGTGATTTTAAGAAGGCTTTGTGCTTAAACCTAGCTCAGGGAAGGAGGATCTGGCGAGGTGCACACATATCTCCTGTCCTATGCAGAGTGGGTTCTGAGGCTTTGTGCATGTAAGGCGATTGACAAAAGATAATAAAGAAAACGAAGAGTTGGTGGGCGTAGCCCCACACTGGGGTGAACCACGTATATCCTATGTTATGGTTTCTTTGTGCATTCTAGCTATTGTATTGTGTATATAATTTAAGCTTAAGTGCAATAATGAATGTTTAGATGAATCTAATATGATAGCTTAGTGCTTAAATGACGTGAATAAATGTTAGATCTGATCTTTTTCCATGTGCTAAGTGCTTAGATGTGTTAGATTTGGTAGAATACTACATTGTTTTGTAATTAGGGTTTGGATCTGCGATGTGAATAAGGGTTAAATACTAATGAATTTTAACTGCTAAGTGCTTTGTTAAGTGGTATAATCACATATATGTGTCCCAGCTAGGTTGCATACATTTGAGTCGTACAACCACCTCTGCCTCTAGCTCAGGTGAGACTTCATATGCTTCGCAAGTGTTGCCGAAAGGGCCGGTAGTTAGGGTTTTTTTGGTGCGTTGTTGAAGCGTTGAACCCTGGGTCTGCCCCTGTGCCAACAAATGGTTATGTTGTCAGGACTGAAACTGTGATTGTTGGGAACTGAAGAAAAGAAATCTTTGTGCGTAGATTTTTGCTTTAGTGCACAGTATTGACTTACAAAGCTCTATGTTGAGAAGAAAAGTATGATCTAAAGAAAAGAGGTAAGATATTGAAGCTTTGTGCTCTGAGAAAGGTAAGATGAGTGAAATTTTTTGTTTTGAAAGAATGAATCTAGGTATGTTTGATAAATTTTGTCCTAATCTGAAAACTAGGGCACAATTAGAAGAAAGAAGATTCGAGATGAATAGATCTGATAGAAATAATGAAAGGTATGTTATCCCTATGCATAGAAAGAATGTTTGGACTAACAAATGGATGCAGGATCCTAGAAATAATTTATTTCAGATTAGTTACTGTGATCCCAGTGCGCAGTACAGGAAAGGTTGGGGATCATTTAAGAGAAAGAGAGGATTAACCCTTTGTTACAATTGTAGAACACTGGGACATCTTGCTAAGGAATTCCCTGGTAGAAGACCTAGTTGTCTTTGATGTAAAGCTGGACCATGGAGTTTTTGATTGTCCTAGAATGATTGCTAAAGTTGAAAAGATGAATATGAAACAAGAAAATGATGATAAAATCCAAGAAACTAAGGATATGATAGAACCCCAAAAAGAATCAGAGACTGTATTACTACATATGAAACAAACCTTGAATGATCACAGAAATATCAACTTATCAAAGGTCTTAAAAGAGAAAGAGTACATAGAAACAAGAATAGGAGACTTCGACATAGACTGTGTCCTAGATGAGGAAACACAAGTAAATATCATCACAAAAATAACTTGGGAAATTTTGGGAAAGCCTACTATGGTTCCTTCATTAGGAGGAATAGGATTATTTAGAGGAAAGTTGATAACCCTATGTGGAAGACTTACCCAGACATCTATGAGTGCTCATGGAACTTCGACAAAGAAGAATTTGAGATCGTTAAGTCTGTTGAGAACAGTGCCCCATTTTCTATCTTGCTAGGAAAAACTTGAATTGAGAAAGATCATATACGAAGGAAACAAGAAGAGGAGGATCTAGAACAGAAAAAGAAAGAACTAAGAGATTTCATGGCTAGGAGAATAGCGCACTTACTGGAAGAACAAGAGAACCATTCAAAGCTACTAAAGACCAAAGGTATGGATGTCGAATTTGAAAGGACATGGGAAGACTGGAGACACATGTTTTTACAAGAGAGTAGAGCACCCACCCCAGAAAGAGAAGAAGCATTACCCTTGATCCCTATGAAATACCCTCCACAGGGAGAAGTTATCATGCCAAGAGGAGATAAGAATGATAATGGAAAGAGGAAACTAGTAATTCAGATCACAGGAAAGAAGGCCAAAAATCTTAGTAAGAAGAGGGAAAAGTTAGAAAAATTACAAGAAGTTCCAGAGAAAACTTCACAGAAGAAAGGTTTCCAGAACTCGAACTTCGTCGGAATATCAGTACAACACAAAAAGGCACTTCGCCATGGCAAAGAAATATGACCATTGGAGGCAATATAACCATTCACTCGATGCTCCTGAACGGTTAGGAAAGCAGTTATGGCCCAAAAGTTCTCCATTGGACTGTTGGGACCACGCCATAATGGATGGAATTGCATTGAATAAGATTTTGCGACCCGTTGAAAGAAACCATTACGAAAATATCAATGTATCCCGTCGAGCATTGCACCGAGAACACTTTTTCCAATTGTGATTATCCGAGCCTACAGAGAACTAGTTCATTTCGCACAATGATAAGTGAGACCTCGTTGTTACATTGAGTATTGTTCACCGACCTGAGATATCAGATCTCGAGTGTGCATGTCGAATGAAATTAGCGCAGTAGAAAAATTCGTTGAAGATATTCTAATAGACCTCATGGCCAAGAAGGTGATGTCCGCAGGAATCCAAGCCTCATCGACTCGAGGAGTCCAAGCCTCCCCATCGACTACTCGTGGATCTAGACCATCTCGAGCTGTGACCGAGAAAAGAACCAAGAATCGTGATGCCTTGGAAAATGAAAAGATAATTCCATCCATCCTACCTGACTAAATCCCACCCTTGGTCGGTGTGGTGATTCGTGATAGTGTCCCGAGGGACTTCGACTACACAGTCATCATTGCATACCTCTTGAAGGGAATGCAAGCAGTCAGACTACAGTTGGAGAGGATTCCAACCTTGAAGATCAGTGACAATAACCTTGGAGACCGCAAGAGCTATGTCATGCTCGCACCTCACAAATATTTGACTAAGACCAAGGGGAAGAAGTCGAAGATCGTCCCCCTAACGTGGACTATGGACATCGCGAGGTCCACTGTATTGACCGTGATGAACATACCACATTTTGGAAGGCACCGAGAGGTTAACGTGTGTGTTAAGCTGTTGTTGTCGTTCTTCCATGGCAGATATCTATGGTTAGATAGACGCATCACCGTCGATCCGGCGTTGATCCATAGGATCACTGGATTGAGCATGCAGGGACCAGACCCGCAAGAATTTTATCCAAGGAATGTTGCAGATCGTGCCCTGGCACAAAAGATCAAGGACACCTATGATGATGTAGAGAAACGAACGCGAGGCTACAAGGTAGCCTCCATTCATAATGGTGCAATGCGCCTTGCTTGCCAGTTGATTGCTAGTAAGATAGTTCAAAAGAACATACCCACACAGGTCACAGGGTTTTTCGTTGACCTCGCAGGAAAATGCGTGGAAGGACTACAAATGAACTGGGCTAGTTACCTAGTCAATCAGTTAGAACTGGATTGTCGTGAAGCTCAGGATCAAGGCTATGAGTTCCATTTTAGTTGGCTATTGATCCTCATCACATTCACTACTTGGGAGATTCCATAAGGTGCGACCTTCCCTGACATTGAGTCATTCGATCCATTGGCTACGAAGTTCACCACGCTCTGGCATTCTAGAGATATGGAGAAACAATGGAAGTCGAACGCAGTATTCCATACCTACTACCTGCAGCTGAAGAGGGCTATTGAGTCTTTCCCTCATATGACATCAAACACCCTAGACAGGTTCAGGCCCCTTATAAAGTTCCACGTAGATTAGCATTTTATTTATATTACTATGCACGTAGACGAAATTAAAGAAGAGCTTCAGTCCTACTACAAGCTCACAGAGGAGGACTTGGAAGAAATCACTAAGGAATGGCCTGTAGAGTTCCTTATACAGGTCAACCAGAAAACACTATCTAATCCCAAACTCATTGGAAGTCTGGTGGTTACTAATGAAGAGTATGATGCACCCAGCAGTAGCAAGAAGAAAAAGAAGCAATATGTACAGGAAATACACATCACATCAGAAGAGACTACATCAGATTCACCTAACAGAGGAGGAGACAACGAAGTGGAAAAAGAAGAGCAAGAAGGGGAAGAAGACAAGCAGAATCAAGGAGAAGTAACACCACCTAGGAACCCCCTTGAAGAGGCAAAGACACCCAAGAAAATAAAGGTTTTCCCCATGAAACCTACATCGCAGAAGAATTCCAAAGCGAGTAAGTTGAAGCTGCAGACTGTGCTCACGATCGATGACTTCAACTTCATTATCGCAACTGTATCAGATTCCTTAGAAGATATTTTGCAGAGAACTAAAGCCAAACAAGAATCCATGTATGATAGAATTGAGACAGAGCTAATAGGTGTACAACAATCCCTTCACTCCAGTCGCGCAGTGTCCACTACGCCCCCGCCACCAAAAGAACCGGAGTTGGGAGATGAGCCTGCCCAGCTCTGCAGAATAGCTGACGCGAATGAAGCTCACATTAGTCGCATGCAGGAAGAAAAAGAACAGGCCACAGTGTCCCTGAATCAAGCACAAGAGGAAATCATAGAGCAACGTCAAGTTGCGCAACAGGAGAAGGACGACCTCCAAACCAAGCTCGAAGAAAATAAAGTGCAAATCCAACAGAAGAAAGAATAGTTGCTCGCAGAGCAGGTCAAAATTAAATAAGAATTCAACAGAGCACTTCACTCTGTGACAAGCTTGGAGCAGATGGAGGAAGACCTGGTGGAGAGTCAAGTGGAAAAGCTTGTGGAAGCCATTCAACAGCTTCAACAGACAATCATAGAACTAGATCTACAAATAGTGCCAAGCACTCTACAGGAAGTGTGAGACCAGAGAGAAGCAACTGCCCGGAGCGCAATTGAAAGGATCAAAGAATTAGCCATGGAATGTAAACAACTAAGCAGTCGCAGTGTGCAAACTTATGAGTGCCTTACCGAGGACCCTGAACTGAAGACACTGGAGTCGCAGCTCCAGGAAGAAAAGAGAAAGCAACAACAGTAAAAGTGTAGTTGAAACTCCTATCAGCAGTTGAGAGGATGAAAAGATCCCAAGAACAACGCACGGATTAGAAGCAGGTCCATGCCATACAAAGCAAAGTCCTGGAACTAACTCAGAAGCTCCAGCCAGTCCAGGATGCATCTTGCCTACTTTTTTAGGAGATTGAAGGTCAAGGAGCAGAGCTAGAACAAGTAGTCACTTCGGTAGAACAACGCTTAGAGGGACCTATGAATGAGGTAGTTATTCAAGAGTTCGTCGAGCAGGAGGCCTTGGCACAACAACAGGTTGAAGCAGCTCGAGCTAAGCTCGAGGCTTTTGAGGCAGATTTACCTAGACCAGAGTGACTTAGGACGAGTCACAGGTGAGTGTTGGGGGCATGTTGGCCCTTGACCAAGTTTTGGAGATCCTTGGTCATGTTTGACCTCTTTTGGGACTTCGGATGGTTGAAGGTGGAGCGCAAGTCAAAGCAGATATCGCGGGATCTCGACCCCTTTTTAGGGAAGTTTTTTGGATTAGGGTTTATGTAATGGGTATGGTATGTCGGCCCATGGGTTTACCCATGTTTAGGCCCATTTTGTAATGTATAAATAGATAGCTAGGCAATGTAAGAAAGAGAATATGTTAAGTGCTAGAGTTCTATCTATGTGATTGCAAAGGCTTTGTGCATAGTGTATGTTGAGACTTGCAGAGATAAGTGCAAGTGATTGTAAGAAGGCTTTGTGCTTAAACCTAGCTCGGGGAAGGAGGATCTGGCGAGGTGCGCATAGATATCTTGTCCTATGCGGAGTGGGTTCTGAGGCTTTATGCATGTAATGAGATT
>JASDQU010736688.1:79952-92175 GCA_032191745.1 Picea mariana | reverse complement strand
ATTTGAATTAAATTTAATTAATTATGTGTAATATTTTTATATAATATTATATAATATTTAATTTTATATATATGACGATGATGAATAAATCCATTAAGAAAATAAACATTACATTGAAAACGATATATTGAAAAACAAACATTATTTTAAATTTTTTTATAAATCAAATTTCGTGTGTAAATATCTATTCAAGCTCAATATAATATATTACTTTACGCAGGTTACCTTGGTCTATGTTTTGAAATCAAGATCTTTAGATACATTCATGTTAATTAGTTAAAAAACTCAAATAAATTAAAGTTAAATGAAAAAAATATTAATTATAAATCGTAGGAATTGAGAAAATGGCATCATTTTGATAATGAATATGAAAGAAACATATACGTCATAACAAACACGAAGCTATACCTTATACCCTTATAGTGAACATGATGTTGACATTTTATTAAAGTAATATATACACACAAAATACAACTCTAAGTAATATATACACAAAATACAACTCTGTCGGTGGCCACCGACGGTGGGAAATGGAATCTCCACTGTAAATTCGATTTTAAATGGATATACGCGGAATTTGTTTTCATTTGAACATCATAACATGTGTTTCTTTAGTGTATAATTTTGAAAAAAAATTCAATGATTTTTTTTTCAAAATTCTCTAAATACTTTTTCATGATTTATGTATAATAATAAGATAAACTGTTAACCATGATTACATGGTCTAACTTTAAAGGATCAAGAAAGTGGAAGCCGTGACCAAACAAAATACTAAAAATCTCACTTCCGACTTTAGATATGTACAAAGCTGACTCAGCAGAAAACATTGCTCAAAAAACAACAGCAAAAAGTATGGAGCCCATCATTTATTTCAATCTGCTCTTGTTATTTCAATCTGCGGTTGTATATACAGATATATGTATCTATCTATTTATGAAGCCCATCATTTATTTCAATCTGCTCCTGCATATATATATATATATATATATATATATATATATATAGTTGAACAATTTATGCATATTTATATCATAGTGTTGCAAAACTCTCATATTTTTTCATTCAGTTAAGTTTTTCCAAAATTTTGAGATCTGAGTTTAAGTTTATGTTTGGGAAAATTCCAATTTGTTTATTTACCCGTTGATCGCCCCCTTTATATTTTTCTAGAGCTTTCCAATATATTTTGTGTATATCTATCTATGATTCTGAAAACTATGGTTGAATTCAATGTGCTTTTTCGCATTGGCAAAAGCACAACGACGTCCATCCAAAGATGTAAATGCTTGTCAGTCCAAATGTGATGCAAAAAGAGCCTATTGGTTTAGGGTAGAAAGAACTGGAATAGACGAAGGAAAAACCATACTTGAAAATAGGAGAGAAAGAAACTGGCTTCTCTCGGGCGAGGCAGCCCTTGGAGGTCATCAAAGCAAAGTCACGCACTGCATTTATTAAATCAATTAAAGAGTATATTATATAGGAGGATAAACAGTTTAGATGGTTGGAACCATTATTCGGTTTAGACAACTAATCTCCATTATTTCTAAGTCTCTCATTTAATGGAGAAAGGATTGACATCCACACCTAACATCTCCCTAAAGAATTCAAATTTTATCTTCCCAAGAGGCTTAGTGAAAATATCAACAACATTTTCACTAGTATTACAATACATTAAAGTAATGTCATTAGACTGCATCTTTTCTCGAACAAAATAAAACTAAGTATCAACATGCTTTGTCCTTGAATGATAAACTGGATTATTTTCCAACTTGATTGAGCTTTGGTTATCACATTTGATTATCGTACCTTTCCTTTGCTCTTCTCCAACATCTTGAAGTAGTCTTCTCAACCAAACAACTTCACAAGTTGTTGCACACAATGCTTTATATTCTGCCTCAATGGATGACAAAGATACAGTAGGTTGCTTCTTATTGCTCCATGAAACAATCCTAGATCCAATGCCAAAGGCATAACCTGTAGTAGATCTATGATCATCTGGATTGCCATCCAAGTCTGAATCTAAGTAACCTGTCAACTCAACATCGAAGTATCAGTATATTTAATACCATAATCAATTGTGCCTTTGAGATACCTGAGTACCCCTTTCGTTGCATTCCAATGGCTTTCTAGAGGTTTTGCCATAAACTGAATTAACACACTAACAGAGTACGCTATGTCAGGTCTGGTTGTAGTGAGATAGTTCAAGCTTCCCACCATCTGTCTATACACTGTAACATTTACCTCCTTCGAACCATCATCACAGTAAATTTTTTTGTTCTGTTGCATTGGAACATAAGAAACTTTACACTGATCCATTTTAAACTTTTTAATTACTTCTTTGACATATTTACCTTGAGACACAAAGGTTTGAACAACATTTCTCCAGACTTCAAGACCTAGGTAACAATGTAATTCACCAAGATCTTTCATTTCAAATACCTATGACATCTGCTTCTTAATTCCACTAATCAATATTTTTGAATCTTCTGTAATAATTAAATCATCAACATATAAGGAAATCAATACAGCATGCCCTTTTTCATAAAACTTGGTATACAGATTTGGATCACTTTTGCTCCTCATAAAACCCCATTGAAGAAAGAAGGAATATATCTTCTCATTCCATGACCTAGGTGCTTGTTTTAGTCCATACAATGCTTTCTTTAATTTACACACTAAATGTTCCTGACCACATTTCATGAACCCCTCTGGTTGAGTAAGGTAAACCTCCTCCTTTATCTCACCATTCAGAAAAGAAGATTTTACATCTAATTGGTGAAGCTTCCAATGGTACTTTGTAGCTAGTGCAATTAACATTCTTATAGTGTTTAATTTAGCTATTGGTGCAAATATTTATGCATAATCAATGCCCTCCTTCTGTGAATACCCTTTTGCCACCAATCTGGATTTATATTGATCTATACTACCATCTTCTTTGAATTTAGGTTTGTATATCCATTTACATCCTATGGGCTTTTTATCTTTAGGCAATTCAGTCAATTCCCAAGTTTTGTTTTTCATTATAGTCATATTCTTCCTCAATTGTTTTTCTCCACTCTTCATGTCCATTAGCTTCATTAAAACTCATGGGTTCTATGACATTTGAAATACTACTCATCAAGACATAATCTTTATATTTTTCAGGTGGACGAACCTGTCTAGAAGATCTTCTCAATTGGTTGGTGACTTCTTTTCCGTTTTGTGAAGATTCTTCATTGTTGGATGTATCCATGTCACTAGGTGTCTTTTCCTGCTGGTGTTTCTCTTCTTTGACCTCTTCATATTCAAGAAGTACATGCCATCCTTCATGACTGTTGTTTTCATTATTTCCTCCTGTCTGCTCATGGATAATTACATCTCTACTTGCAAAAACTCTGTGAGTAGATGGATCAAACAATTTATATGCTTTAAATTCTAAACAGTACCCTATACAAATACATTTGAGCTTTAGCATCAAGCTTCTTCATGTTCTCCTTTGGAATATGTGCAAAAGCTTTACACCCAAATATCCTCAAATTATTAACTACTGGTTTAGAATCATACAAGGCTTCGAAAGGAGTTTTATGATCAAGATGCCTTGTTGGACTTCTATTGTTTAAATAAACGATAGTGTTTATGGCCTCAACCCAAAAAGCATTTGAGAGATTCTTATTTTTCATCATACTTCGTGCACACTCCACCAAAGTTATGTTTTTCCTTTCTGCAAGTCCATTCTACTATGGAGTGTGGGGTACTGTAAATTGTTGTACTATTCCATGATCTTTGAAATACTTGATGAAGTTCCCTAATATGTACTCTCCCCCTTGATCTGAGTGGAGGATTTTGATGGACTTTCCTTTTTGCTTCTCCACCATGTTTTTAAATTCCTTGAAGTATTCAAAAACATCACTCTTTTTCCTAAGGAAATAAACCCATGTGTATCTTGTGCAGTCATCAATAAATAACAAAAACTAATAAGCACCACCTAAGGACCTTGTATGCATTGGTCCACAAACATCAATTTGTATAAGTTATAATACATCTTTCTTTCTCCTATCAAAATTAGAAGGGAATTGATCTCTATGCATCTTTCCTAATGCACAACCTTCACAAGCAACATACTCATTCTTCAACTAGGGAGTCCTTCAACCATACTTTGTTTTTGTAATAACAACAAATCATGATAATTAATGTGACCATACCTTTGGTTCCAAAGATTTTATGTAGGCATAGTTGTCGAATTCAATGCTTGATGATTATTGCCGGTGACATCAAGTTTGTACAGACCTCCAACTCTGACTCCTGAGGCAACAATTCTGTAATGATCCTGCGAGTCCTTCACTATACAATGTGTCTTGAATAATCCGACCTTCAAATTCTGATCTGTAATTGTGGACACAGAAATCAAGTTTTTCTTTATCCCAGGGACATACACAACATTGTGAATGTGTCTGACAGTACCATTCGGAAGTGTTATTGGAATATCTCCATATCCCTTGATTTGATAAGAATGATCATCTTCAAGATAAATATGGGCACCATTATGTGTTTCTTTAAAGTTTATATACCAATTCTTATTACATGTCATGTGAATTGAAGCTCCAGAATCAACAAACCATGCGTCAACATCATGAGTTTCAACAGACAGTGCAGCATTAGACACAAACAATCTGAGATATTTTGAATCAAAATTCGGGTTTTCTTCTGCAAAATGTCCTGAATGTTTTCTATTTTTATGCCTAATCTCATCATTTTTCTTCTTATAACATTTTTTGGAAACATGCCCAACCCTACCACAATAGAAGCACTTAGGTTCATTTCTATTAGATGGCATACCTTGATTTGGCTTTGGAAACGACTTCCTCTAAAATGAACTTCCTCCTCTACCTCCTTCTCTCGATTTCCCTTTATGGAATCTCTTCTTTGTCCATAGTGCTAAGTCTCAATTTTGAGACTTCAAATTCATGCGCCTCTCTTCTTCTTGCAACAATATACCTGTCAGTTCCTCAAAGGTACAAGTTTTATCTCTCGTTGCAAGGCATGTTATAAACATTTGATAGTCCTCTAGCATTCCATTTAGGGAAATTGTGACAAGATCAGTGTTTGACACTCTTTCTCCTATATCTCCCAATTTATCTTTCATATCTTTAATTCGCCCAAGAAAAGTACTAACAGACTCATTTATATCCATTTTAATACTTAGCAGTTTACTCTTCAGAAAAAGAATTTGATTTGTATTATTAGTCTCATACAAATCTTTAAGTGCTTTCCAAGTTTCTTTAGAAGTCTTAGCATCTCTAATGTGAGGAATTATATTGTCTTTCACAGACATTCGTAATAATACCTTGGCTTTGTTCTCCTGCTTATCCCAATCTTGGATTTTTTTCGTTGTCGCACCTGCAGTTGCATCGGGTCGCGCTTCATCTCCTTTCGAGATCATCCAAAAACCACAACCTTCCATCAAGGTCTGCATTTTGAATTTCCAATTGACGAAATTTGAGCCATCCAATTTATTGGCTTCATTGAGATAAGTTTCAACAAGTGGATTTGCCATCCTTACAAACTCCTTTATGCAAAAAACTCCTCTCCAAAGCAGCAATCATGCGCCAAGAATGGAAACTAGCAAAGAAAATGGTGTGGCCTCTCAAACACAAGACGGAGGCATCGACAACAAAAAACACCAATGGCTCTGTTCCATAAATATTGGAGAAGGACGGGTTCCTTTAAGAAATCGATCGAAACCCTATTTTACTTTGTCTTCTTGAGCTATCTGAAAACAATTATATGTGGAAAATCAATGTGATTCTCTTACGTTTTCATTTGCACCCAACCAAGAAAAGAATCAATGCAAAAATACTTCAGATCTCCTTGCAGCGATCATTCATTCAACAATATTCCAGAGGACATTCTGATAAATATATTCTCAAAGCTTGAAGAGTGAGAAGTCGACCATGGGTAGGTTGAATATCTTTCACTCGTTCCTTCACTGCAACTAGTAATAGTGGGATAAGGCAACCTCGTCTCGAACTTGTACTGGTGGCTGGGATCGATTAGTCTCTTGAGGCCCTATTATCCCCCACTTTCAGGGATAACTAGGAGATCATGTCTCGAGGCCTGCAGGTCCTAGACATGGAGTACTGAGAGCAGGATCGACTTTAGCATGGCCCTGGAGGACCCACCTTTTATTTTTTCCAGTATCTTCATCTTGTTAGTAGCAACAACATCCACCACCATCAGCTTGGTCCTGTGTCAGAGATGGTTCTTGCTCCATGAGGTAATTAGTCTAGGTATCATGGTATGTGTCACTTTGATCATAAAAACCATTGAATGTATGCATCTGATTCCTTTTATTTCTAACAACTTATTGGATCTTACACTAGCCCACTTGACCATGTTTGGGGGGATTGACAGGGTGCCCTAGCAAGCCTGTATCTGTAGGTTTTGGTTTGCCACTAGGGGGAATTTCTGAAAATCCATCGTCCGCTCCCATCATAGTACCACTTTTCCATCTTGTTTCCTACTCACCTATGCCATTCCACTTGTCCAGACATTGGGTTGACCCATTTTCAGGATTTCACCTTATCTCGTGGGAAGAAGGGGCTAAAGGCCCAGAAGGTAAAAGCAAGCTGGTAAAAGATAAAAGCCTAAAAATAAAACCTCGAGATGCTTCGCCCAGGGATCCCCGAGAAAGCAATAAAAAGATTCTCAGCAAGAAACAAGAGGGACCCGAAAAAATAATAAAACAAGACCTAACCAGAGGATAGGGGGTTTCATCACGAGTCAACCTATTAGGTCCATGGGTACCTAGCAATATGACATTGCCACCAGCTAGTTACCACGCCAGGGCAATGACTCTTGGTTGCATGTCCAAGAGAAAGGGGGTCTCATCACGAGCCAACCTTCTCATTTCTGTGAAATTACTTGTGGGTAACACTGCCACCACAAGTCACCATGCCAGGGCAATGTCCCCTGATTATCTCTTGAACAAAAAAGGAAAAGCAACAAAAGATAAAAGAATGAAAAGGATAAGAATAAAAGGCAAGAATGGGCTTGGAAAAAATGCATCCATGACAGGTACAACTCACCTTCTACAAAGGCACCCACAGGTAACATTTTTCATCCTGGGCCCTCACTGCACCCACATGTTTGGACATCCCCTGACCACATCACCCACTTACATGGATTGGATGAGGTTTCTTCCGGGAACTTTCCTTCTTCTGTGGACACTAGCCCAATAGGACACCTTGTCCTTTTCTCTAGAATTGTATTGTAGGCTTGTGTAACGTCTTTGAGTTGTTAACTGATGTATTAGGCATTTTATGCACATGTTTAATAATATTGATGATGAGATGTGATTGACATAGCTATGATCCTTGTGACTGATGAAGCCCATGGAGGGCATAGATTTTGATGTGCAGGACCATGCCCGACAGACAGGTACCATTTTGGACCGGTACACATGGGGAGATGATCAGTTCGGACCTCCATGGGGCTGAAGAGCCCATCAGGTGGATGTTGAGACCCCATCAGGGGGTAGAGACAGGATAAAGATGGATCAAGGGCTTTGCACCGGAGAAGAAGAGAACGTTCCACCAGAGGCACCCTGATAGAGCTTGACCAAGGGGTATGGCCCATTTCCATTGGAACGTTGTCCTTGGAAGGCCTAGGATGTCACCATCTTGACCATGACGCCATCTAGCATCATGGACGTCTTGGGAGGCAGACTAGGCAACATTGGCACGTGTGGCAGGTTGGAGAAGCCCAAGGAAGGATAATGTTTTGCTCCAGGATGCCCCATTTGACCTAGAAGGGTCTGATGTCTCCCTTAAAGGGGCTTATTACTTATTTTCAGCTTGATTAGGGTTTTAATTTGAAAATTTAATGTCAAAACAATATGATTTGGTATTTTGGCCTTGTCGTCCTTTTACATGACCTAAAATGTAAAATTAGGTCATGGAATGATATAAATGAAGGATTTTCACCTTCATTTTAACATGAACAACTTACTCACTCCATAAGGAGGTCTGAAATTTTCACCCTCTCTTGGGTTATTGGCTGATTTAGTGATGCGCACTTATTGAAGGTGGACTATTTTGGCATATTTTTGAATTAGCTTACATATATCGTTTGTTGTTGCTTTGTCTCAGGCATGTATATCTTTGGGGGTTTTACTTTATTATTGGTTGTTTAGACAAGACTATCTGCTTGGTGGTGACTTGTGAGGGGGGAATCTATCCTTGTATTTTAATCCTCTTGCCTTATCAAAAACCCAAGTCACCGGGGATGTCTCCCCTGGGCCTCACCTCCATAAAGAGAAAGAACCATCCCATTGTGGTGACATTGGGTGGGATTGGTTCCTGCTATGCCATTTTGGCCTTCAAACCTCAAATCTTGTATCCTTGCTACAAATTGTATGTATATCACTCTTTATTTCACTCTTTATATATATATATATATGATGGGGTGGCATTACCACCCCAATTTTGTTACTAATACTTCTATTGAGATTGAGCAGGTCAGCAGGTTATGCCAGAGATGTTTAGGTTCTCATGCGCTCTACGGTGAGCACATGTCCCCGAGTTGGAGCCAGATGTTATCCCCCACTTTCAGGGATAACTAGGAGATCATGTCTCGAGGCCCGCGGGTCCTAGACATGGAGTACCGAGAGCAGGATCGACTTTAGCATGGCCTTGGAGGACCCACCTTTTCTTTTTTCCAGTATCTTCATCTTGTCAGCAACAACAACATCCACCACCATCGACTTGGTCCTATGTCAGAGATGGTTCTTGTTCCATGAGGTAATTAGTCCAGATATCATGGTATGTGTCACTTTGATCATCAAAACCATTGAATGTATGCATCTAATTCCTTTTATTTCTAAGAACTGCTTGGATCTTACACTAGCCCACTTGACCATGTTTGGGGGGATTGACAGGGTGCCCTAGCAATCCTGTATCTGTAGGTTTTGGTTTGCCACTAGGGGGAATTTCTGAAAATCCATCGACTGCTCCCATCATAGTACCACTTTTCCATCTTGTTTCTCGCTCACCTATCCCATTCCACTTGTCCATACATTGGGTTGACCTATTTTCAGGATTGCACCTTATCTCGTGGGAAGAAGGGGCTAAAGGCCCAGAAGGTAAAAGCAAGCTGGTAAAAAATAAAACCTCGAGATGCTTCGCCCAGGGATCCCCGAGAAAGCAATAAAAAGATTCTCATCAAGAAACAAGAGGGACCTAGAAAAATAATAAAACAAGACCTAACAAGAGGATAGAGGGTCTCATCACGAGCCAACTTATTAAGTCCATGGGTACCTAACAGTATGACATTTCCACCAACTGGTTACCACGCCAGGGCAGTGACTCTTGGTTGCATGTCCAAGAGAAAGGGGGTCTCATCACGAGCCAACCTTCTCATTTAGTGAAAGTACTTGTGGGTAACACTGCCACCACTGGTCACCACGCCAGGGCAGTGTCCCCTGATTATCTCTTAAACAAAAAAAAGGGAAAGAAAAAAAAAATAAAAGAATGAAAATAATAAGAATAAAAGGCATGAATGGGCTTGGAAAAAATGCATCCATAACAGGTACAGCTCGCCTTCTACAAAGGCACCCACTGGTAACATTTTTCATCCTGGGCCCTCACTGCACCCACATGTTTGGACATCCCCTGACCACATCACCCACTTACATGGCTTGGATGAGGTTTCTTCCGGGAACTTTCCTTCTTCTGTGGACACTAGCCCAATAGTACGCCTTGTCCTTTTCTCCAGAATTGTATTGTAGGCTTGTGTAACGTCTTTGAGCTGTTAACCGATGTATTAGGGATTTTATGAACATGTTTAATAATATTGATGATGAGATGTGATTGACATTGCTATGATCCTTGTGACTAATGAATCCCATGGAGGGCGTAGCTTTTGATGTGAAGGACCATACCCGACAAACATGTACCATTTTGGACTGGTACAGATGGGGAGATAATCAGTTCAAACCTCCATGGGGCTAAAGAGCCCATCAGGTGGATGTTGAGACCCCGTCAGGGGGCAGAGACAGGATAGAGATGGATCAAGGGCTTTGCACCGAAGAAGAAGAGGGCGTTCCACTAGAGGCACCCCGACAGAGCTTGACCCAGGGGGGATGGCCCTTTTCCAATGGAACGTTGGCCTTGGAATTCCTAGGACGTCACCATCTTGACCA
This sequence comes from Picea mariana, assembly GCA_032191745.1. NCBI lineage: Eukaryota > Viridiplantae > Streptophyta > Pinopsida > Pinales > Pinaceae > Picea > Picea mariana. The sequence goes on along the minus strand of JASDQU010736688.1, from coordinate 82,001 downwards.
TGATGCCATACAACATAATGGACGTCTTGGGAGGCAGACTAGGTAGCATTGGCACGTGTGGCAGGTTGGAGAAGCCCAAGGAGAGTTAACCTTTTGCTCCAGGATGCCCCATTTTCCCTAGAAGGGGCTGGTGTCTCCCTTAAAGGGGCTTATTACTTATTTTCATCTTGATTAGGGTTTTAATTTGACAATTTAATGTAAAAACAATATGATTTGGTATTTTGGCCTTGTCGGCCTTTTACATGACCTAAAATGTAAAATTAGGTCATGGAATGATATAAATGAAGGATTTTCACCTTCATTTTAACATGAACAACTTACTCACTCCATAAGGAGGTCTGAACTTTGCGCCCTCTCTTGGGTTATTGGCTGATTTAGTGATGCGCACTTGTTGAAGGAGGACTATTTTGGCATATTTTGGCTTTTCTCTTAATGGAAGGTGTTACAACTAGGGTTTGCATTGCTTCTTCTTGGTGAATTGTAAGTATTTTTCTGCAAAACTTCTTGAATGAATGGTTGTAGTTTAATTTCTTGCATGTGTTTATGATTTTTCTGAACAAAACCCTAGGTGACAAGCACACAAGTAGGTCCTTGTCTCATGTCCCCATTGTGAGAAATTTTTCAGCCATTTGAAGAAGGAAAGAGCCTAGCCATTGCTACACTCCCTTCCTTTCTTCATTTATTGCTAGTTGTATTATCTAGAGGCCAATAAGAGAGAGACGTCTTAAGCCTAGGTCTACTACACTTAGGGCCATTTTTCTCTAGGGTTTGCTGAAAAGGCCTTGTTGTAGCAACACCTTGCTTCATCAAACCCTCTAGTCTTGTTTTTTATGCTTCATCTTTCATCTAGTCGTTTTTGCCATTGAGTTAAGGAAGGAGGAGAGAGCACCGAGGCCTAGTTTACCTACACCAAGGTGAACCTCTCTCCCCTAGGGTTTTGACTTTGGGGCCTTGCTCTAGCAACACTCCAAAGCCTCTCCCTCCAGTCCTTGACCTACTTACCTTTTCCTCCTTTAGCTTTTGTGTCCTTCACTATTGACTCCATTCAACCCTAAGGCACTGATCCTAAGATCCCTTGCATTGAAGTGAATTTGATCAATCTCAAACTCTTTGAATCAAACCCTAACTACTAACCCTAGCCTAAGAACTAACCTAACTAACCTGTTGTTGTCATCACCCTTGGCTATTATATCATTTGTGCAGAAAACATTTTACTTTATAAGCAAATTGAAAGGTGATTAAAGGCATAAATTAAATGAAGTGTTGATTTATTACTTTGAATGCCATATTGTTCCAGTATTTATTGGTGAAGTGACAATTTTCATTGTTATTTATAAACATTGACTTTGTCAATATTTATTGCTAAAATTTATTATATGTTCATCAGATAGTCATTTATATGAAGTACTAACCCATCAAATATCTTGCATATATAGTTTGTTGTTGCTTTGTCTCAGGCAGGTATATCTTTGGGGGTTTTACTTTATTATTGGTAGTTTAGCGAGGACTATCTACTTGGTGGTGACTTGTGAGGGGGGATTCTATCCTTGTCTTTTAATCCTCTTGCCTTCTCAAAACCCCAGGTCATCGGGGACGTCTCCCCTGGGCCTCACCTCCCTAAAGAGAAAGAACCATCCCATTGTGGTGACATTGGGTGGGATCGGTTCCTGTTACGCTAGTTTGGCCTTCAAACCTCAAGTCTTTTATCCTTGCTACAAACTGTGCGATAAGAGACCCAAATCAGAATTTTCGAGGAGAATACTGGCATGCGAGAGCCCCGGGCAGCAAACCGCTAGTTTATGAAGAGTTGACCACCCGTCGGACGACATTGTCGGGCGATCTACCTGCCCGTTCACCTGCAAGAGATCATCCACCACCGCAGGGATGATGCCCATGCACTTGCGCTTCTAGCAAACTCGTACTATTAAATTGAATCAAGGGAAAACGTAGGCCAAACTGGTCAAGTGACGGGGGTCCTCTTCAAGGCCAAACTCCCTCGCACGGAGGACGATGACACTTATCTCCCAAATTAAAGTCTGATGCAAAAAA
>JASDQU010736688.1:57632-79902 GCA_032191745.1 Picea mariana | reverse complement strand
CATAAGGTATGTACACCATCCATTTCTCTTAGTTCATTCAATAGCTAGATCTAGGGAAAGAGTAGTATTCTGTCACGTTTTGTTCCAGATCCAGGTGGATCTGGGGAGATTGGTCTGTGTCCGCACTCATGAATTTATCCATAAACACAGAGGCACCTCGACAAAGCTTGACCCAGGGGGGGTGTCCCTTTTCCAGTGGAATGTTGGCCTTGGAACACCTAGGACATCACCATCTTGACCATGACGCCATACAACATCATGGACGTCTTGGGAGGCAGACTAGGCAGCATTGGCACATGTGGCAGGTTGGAGAAGCACAAGGAGGGCTAACATTTTGCTCCAGGATTCCCCATTTTCCCTAGAAGGGGATGACGTCTCCCTTAAAGGGGCTTATTACTTATTTTCAGCTTGATTAGGGTTTTAATTTGATAATTTAATGTAAAAACAATATGTTTTGTTATTTTGGCCTTGTCAGCCTTTTACATGACCTAAAATGTAAAATTAGGTCATGGAATGATATAAATGAAGGATTTTCACCTTCATTTTAACATGAACAACTTACTCACTCCATAAGGAGGTCTGAAATTTGCGCCCTCTCTTGGGTTATTGGCTGATTTAGTGATGCACACTTGTTGAAGGAGGACTATTTTGGCATATTTTGGCTTTTCTCTTAATGGAAGGTGTTTAGTTTCCTAGGAGTGTAGCAATGCAAACCCTAGTTGTAACACCTTCCATTAAGAGGAGAGCCAAAATATGCCAAAATAGTCTTCATTTATTGCTAGTTGTATTATCTAGAGGCCAAGAAGAGAGAGATGTCTTAAGCCTATATCTACTACACTTAGGGCCATTTTTCTCTAGGGTTTGTTGAAAAGGCCTTGTTGTAGCAACACCTTTCTTCATCAAACCCTCTAGTCTTGTTTTTTATGCTTCATCTTTCAGCTAGTCATTTTTGCCATTGAGTTAAGGAACGAGGAGAGAGCATCAAGGCCTAATTTACCTACACCAAGGTGAACCTCTCTCCCCTAGGGTTTTAACTTTGGGGCCTTTCTCTAGCAACACTCTAAAGCATCTCCCTCTAGTCCTTGACCTACTTACCTTTGCCTCCTTTAGCTTTTGCATCCTTCACTATTGACTCCATTCAACCCTAAGGCACTGATCCTGAGATCCCTTGCGTTGAAGTGAATTTGATCAAAAATCCTCTCAAACTCTTTGAATCAAACCCTAACTACTAACCCTAGCCTAAGAACTAACCTAACTAACCTGTTGTTGTCGTCACCCTTGGCTATTATATCATTTGTGCAGCAAACGTTTTACTTATAAGAAAATTGAATGGTTATTAAAGGCATAAACTAAATGAAGTGTTGATTTATTACTTTGAATGCCATATTGTTCCAATATTTATTAGTGAAGTGACAATTTTCATTGATATTTATAAACATTGACTTCGTCAATATTTATTGCTAAAATTGCTTATATGTTCATCAGATAGTCATTTATATGAACTACTAACCCATCGAATTATCTTGCATATATCGTTTTTTGTTGCTTTGTCTCAGGCAGGTATATCTTTTGGGGGTTTTACTTTATTACTGGTTGTTTAGCTAGGACTATCTACTTGGTGGTGACTTGTGAGGGGGGAATCTATCCTTGTCTTTTAATCCTCTTGCCTTCTCAAAACCCCAGGTCACTGGGGACGTCTCCCCTGGGCCTCACCTCCCGAAAGAGAAAGAACCATCCCATTGTAGTGACATTGGGTGGGATCGGTTCCTATTACCCTAGTTTGGCCTTCAAACCTCAAGTATTTTATCCTTGCTACAAACTGTGCGATAACAGGCCCAAATCAGAATTTTCAAGGAGAATACTGGCATGCGAGAGACCCAGGTAGCAAACCACTAGTTTATGAAGAGTTGACCACTCGTCGGACGACTCTTTCGGGCGATCTACCTGCCCGTTCACCTACAAGAGATCGGTCACCACCGCAGGGATGATGCGCATGCACTTGTGCTTCCAACAAACTCGTATTATTAAATTGAATCGAGGGAAAATGCAAGCCAAACTGGTCAAGTGACGGGCGTCCTCTTCAAGGCCAAACTCCCTCGCATGGAGGACAACGACACTAATCTCCCAGATTAAGGTCTGATGCAAAAAAACCTCTGGATGCTTGAAATAATCCACGTAGCAGGAATTCAATTCACTATACCAACTTCAATTTGGTTCTCATCAGCAATGTTGAAGGAGCGGGTGATGTGAATGTTGTTTCTATTAAAGGTTCAAACACCGATTGGCAACCGATGACGCGAAACTGGGGACATAATTCTTCAATAATGCGTTCAAGGATTAACCCTTCTCTCCCAGTGGCTCTCACAATCCCACAGGCACTAAGATCAAAAATGTGCTCTGATAACAACTTGAAAATAGGAGAGAAAGAAACTGGATTCTCTCAGATGAGGCAGCACCTGGAGGCCATCAAAGCAAAGCCACACACTGCATTTATTAAATCAATTAAAGAGTACATTATATAAGAGGATAAATAGTTTAGACGGTTGGAACCATTATTTGGTTTAGACAATTAATCTCCATTATTTCTAAGTATCATTACGTTACTCAAACTTTAAACCATCTACAAGCTGTGTTTGTATACTACAAATAATTTTACAATCATGAAAAATAGCATAGTCTAAACGTTCTACTTTTTGGTTATTTTCAACGATATTGCTTGTTTGATTTTGTCTGAAATCTAGTGAGGACTGGTTGGATCTGTAGATTCGAGTAGCTAGGTTTTTATAATCGGAGTGCCCCAAGGATTTTTCAGCATGTTGAATCCATTTATGCATTCAGAAATGCAATTTAAACAACAAAAAACAAAAATAGAATAAAATAAAGTATGAACAAATAAAATATCTTATACTAGTCAATCTTCAAATAAATTGAGAAGGGAAACTTATGAAAAAATTGAGTATGCTCTTCTCATATAATCAAATGCATCTTCCCTTCAGCCATATATTTCTCAAAGGTACTAACATTAGCTCGTGAAGTAATTCTAATGAAAACAATAACAAATGGGTATATATTTTTTAAAGTAATTCTAATGAAAACATTAACAAATGAGTATGATTTTGTTTTATCTGTAAGATTACTGCTATGATCGAATTAGTCTATGTATATGCATTTTAACTTGCCTTGATGATGTCAATTGTGGCTAGCTCAATCCATTAAGTTATGGGATTCTTTTGCTACCTAACTTTGTTTTTGAATCTACAATAGAGTTAAGGATAAATATGCATTTGCTATTTTTGAGGATTAAAAGTTTATTTGCTAGTTTTGAGGATTTGGATATACTTCATTATGACAAATCATACTTCATATTCCTAGTTGACATATGAAATTTTGTGTGTATATATATTATCTTGTTTAGAGCCCCAGGTAGTAGGGTAGTTGGTCAGTGTGGGGTTTAGTTCCCATCTGGTCAGTGGCACAAACCCTGTGGGCACCTTTGTGACACTTGCTTGTTTTGCTAACCTATAAAGACTGTATAATTGTTTTGCATTGCATCTTGTTTAAGCGAGTATCCTTATCTGGATTGCATATTCAAAGCATCCAATATTGATCTGGATTGAAGATTCAAAGCATCCAATATTGATCTGGATTGCAGATTCAGATCATCCAATAGGCATGAGCAAAGTCAACTATAAAAATTGTACAATCGTTTTGCATTGTATCATGTTTAAGCAGGCATCCTTATCTAGATTGCAGATTCAGATCTTGAAGATTCAAAGAATCCAATAGACATGGTGATTGACTTTGCTCCATGCCTGTCGAATGCCCAAATATGCAATTGAGATAAGCGGTGATTGACTTTGCTCCATGCCTATTGGATGTCCAAATCTGCAATTGAGATAAGTTCAAGATCTTTAGGCCAACAATGGAACATAATCAATATTTGACATCAATGACCTTTGAGCTCTTTTTTATTAAAAAATGTTAATGTAAATATTTTTTATTAAAAAATAAGAAAACAAGCACACACGTTAATCATTTTAGTTGAGTAACCTATAAAGATTGTACAATTGTTTTGTAGTATAAATCACCATGTCCCGCATATAGACACCAACAACCTTTGAGTTCCTCTCAGTTTGGTGTTTTTATTGAAACATATCAATGTAATAACAAGCACAAGACTAAGTTTTGTCAATGTGATAGAATTTGTTTTAATAATGTTGATCACGACGGTTTAATACTTTAAGTGAAATTTCAAGGGAAACAGAGGTACAAGGGGATCTCTTCAACTGGGCGGGAAACCGAGGATGGGTTCATTCCATCAATGGTGAACCATCGACTATTGGGGAGGCGTAAGTTTGTACTATCGCCATACTTGGCATCGAATGGTCATTGAGGATTCTACTAGCCTTGCAGTGTAGTATTTTTTAGTGTTAAGTTGGATATTGGCCCAGTTTATACTCTTTTTGGTTTTTCTATATAGTTTCTCCATTATAGTTCTAGGCCCTGGCTATCCTCTTTGGATGTTTAGCGGTGGTTGTAGTGATATTATTTTAGGACTTTTTTAGTGGAACCTGGGCCTAGTTTAATGCATTTATTTCCTGTCTAGGAAACTGAACCGTGTTTAAAACACAGTATAGTGTTAAACATGTGGTGCTCTTATGTTAAACCAAGCTGGTGATGACATAGGAGAAAACATCATGGCACTAATGAGTGCAAAGGAAAAGGCCGAGTGGAGTCAGGGTGGTCTTTTCACAAAGGTGGATTCATTGTGGGGTCTAGCTGGCTCATTACTCCACTCATCACCTGAACTGTACACGACACCTGGGTTTAACGTTTCAAAAAATTCATTTTCTCTGGGCATTACCTTCACCCAAGCTGCAGATATTTCCACTAGTCCTTTTACCTTTTCCCCTGCTACTCAGGGTCAGATTTCTCCAGTTTAAGGGTTACAGACAGTTCAGGGTCGACAGTTGGGTGATAAAGGTGGGGTTTCATTGGATAACCTGCAGAAATCCCACAAAACTCCAAACCTGAGTGGAGTCAGGCGGAAAGTGTGGAAGGATAACAGGAAGGCTTGAAAAATGGTGTTGGTTTCATACGTGGGCCTTGAAGAGACGTGTAGACTGGACCTCTATGGCTTGGTAGGTAGATTCTCTTACTCTTATATGAGAAAAGAGCATGTACAAGCCTGGTTTGATTCCCACTGGGCCTCCATTCTCGGCTACATGCCATAAATTCTTTACTTGACGAAGGGATGGATGGGATTTATTTGTAGAACCCCAAAAGACACATCCCTTCTGCTGAGTAAGTTATGGGTTCATGGGGGTAGCAACCTTATGCTGAAAAGGTGGCGGGTGGCCTTTGACCCGGTGACTAAACATTTTCAGTTCTGTCACCTGTGGGTTTTAATGTCGGGTTTACCTTTTCATTTATGGAATGAAGGGGCTCTGTGTGCAATTGGAGATGCATTGGGGAAGTTTATTACACTAGACACACATACCCTGGAAAATTCCTCTAGGAAAATTGGAAGAGTTTTAGTGGAAATGGATCTACATGGAGGGCTACCTAAGGTGTTAGACATAGAATGGAGGGGTTTTCATATATAACAACGGCTAGATTATCTTGGAATACCCTTCTCATGCAGTCGGTGTCGATGTACTAGCCATCTTCGATGAGAGTGTACTGGTATGGTGGTGAAAGATTCTTCGGAGGACACTCTATTACAAAAAGACCTGCTTGAATACGTTACAGAAGTTGACTCCTTTGGAAGCGGGTTGGTGCACTATGGTACTGAGCTAGGTATCCAGCTAGAGGCATCACCATCACTTACAGGTAAGTTAAAAATACTTTGTCCTACTCTATAATCTTCATTAACACTTTGGGAAAAGGACACCCTGGATAATTCACGTTGGCTTCATTTATCCACTTCCTATACTAAGGGGATTATTGAGGGAAGCACAGTAAAAAATGATTCTTATTTAGTGGCTTCTGAGAGTCCTAAAGAACAGACTTATTCCCCAGCCTTAGTTTTAGGGGTACTTCCTAAACAAAATCATGTTTCACTTGCTACTACTTCTTTAGTATCACTTCAATCTACTTTACCTCAGCTGAGTAGATAAAGGTCTCTAGATACTTCCCTGACCCTTTCTCTGCCGGAGTTGACAAATACAGTGATAGAACTTGGGTTTAGATAACCGAAGGAGGGGGATTCCACCCTCAGTGCGGTACTTGACTCACTGATCCCATACATTCGGGATACAAACTCTATTTTTAAACTTCCTACTTATTTGGGTAAGGCCATCATTGATCCTTCTTCAGACTCGAGGGATAATATTTCGTGGGTACATTCCGAAGTGAATAAAAAATAGTTTGTCTAGTCAAGAGGTCTTGGCATTGAAAATCCCCTGTGAAGACACATAGCACCCGTAAAAAATTGTCGGTATCCTCCCGGATAGATGACACAATTCCTTCCTCCATTGATAGTGGGGCTCTTAGAGCAATGAAAGACCTGGTGCAAGAAAAGTGATGTTATTGTTATCCTTAAATATAAGATGGATTGGAGGCACACTCAAAGATTCCTCGTTTCGACGACTTGTGGATCATACTCGACCCGAAATTATTTTTCTTCAGGAAACATTGGTTAATGCTCAAAAAGAAAGAGATTTGATGCACCTTATTCGTCCATCCTGGGTATCGTGTGTTGTCAATTGTGTGGATACTTCGGGGGGATTATTAGTCTCTTGGGATCCTAATTTATATGATCTGGTGGCCTTTCTTACTATTGGTGGTATTTTGTTAATAGGAAGGTGTTACAAAAATAAGTGGGAGATAGCTCTGATTAACATATATGGCCCGTGCATGGACAAGAAACTCTTCTAGCGATCAATGGCAGATAACGGTTTATTGGATATTAAAAATTTGATCATTGCAGGCGACTTGAATATTATTTTTTCCTTGGATGAGGTATGGGGAGGATCTATTGTGTCTGGATCGAATGATGATTTTTACAGAGATTTATTTATGTCTAAAAGGATGATAGACATTAAACCGACTAAACTGGTTCCCACTTGGAGGAACAGACATTCTGGGAATGATGTTGTTGCCAAGAGATTGGATAGATGTCTTGTATCAAAATATTTATTAATGGTTGTTGGCCTTTATAGGTCTTGGGTTGAGTTTCCTTATATCTCTGATCATTCTCTTGTCCTTTTACAGTTGGATATTCCTCCCTATTACAAGGCCTATCCATTCAAACTAAACTCCCATTGGCTAAATAATGTAGATTATGTGGCACTAGTTCAAAGGATTTGGCAGGATCCCATCTTCTTATTGGAGGGTGGCAGACAAAATAGGCTTGTTTGGACATTAAAATTTCTAAAGTCTCAAACAAAATTATGGTATAAACCAAATATAACCAGGAACAAAGAAAAAATTATGAATTTAGAATCTAATATAAAGGAATCGATTATGAGAATGGTCGAAGATCCTACAAATATTGAAGAGGGTAATCTTCTCCGACAGTTGGAACTAGAAAGAAATACAATTTTAAGATGGGTTGAAGATCAATGGAGACTCCGTAGTAGGGCTATTTGGTTGGAGAGTGGGGACAATAATAATAAATTTTTCCACAATTATGCTAACCACAGTAGGATCCGAAAGCATGTGTGGGAGATCACCTATGGGAATGGTGTAAAACTTTCTGAACATGAATCATTAAAGCAGGAAGCGGTTCATTATTTCCAAAACTTCTACAAGGCCCCGATCATTCTGAATACTACTAAACAATTCAAGATTATTGAGTTGGTTCCCCAGATGCTAAGTGTTGATGAATCTTGTAAGATGTATAACCCAGTTACAATGGAGGAATTAAAGGACATTCTATTTCACTTCAAAAAGAATAAGAGTCTAGGGCCAGACAGTTGGACGACTAGATTTTTTACTTTCGTTTTTTATTTATTTGGGGAAGACCTCCTCGCGATGGTGGAAGAATCGAGAAGGCTTGGGTCTATTTCAGAAAGTATAAATTCGACATTCCTCACTCTGATACCAAAGACAAATAATCCAACCACCTTTGATGATTTTAATCCGATTTCATTTTGCAATCTGTGTTATAAATTGATTTCAAAAATCATTGCCAATTTGATAAAATCGATTTTGTCTAGGTCCCTCTTTGTCGAACAGTTGGGATTTTTACAAGGTAGGCAGATACAAGATGCAATTGGCACTGCTCATGAGAGCATACACAACATAAAGAAGAAAAAATTAAAATCTCTTATTTTAAAATTGGACTTAAGGAAGTCATATGACTGCATTGACTGGGAACATTTAATATTGACATTAACAAAAGTGGGATTTGGGATCTAGATGACAAATTGGATCATGGGTTGTGTTACATCATCATGATATGCAATTTTACTCAATGGCGAGGCAATATAGTTCTTTAGGAGTGGCAAGGGATTGCGACAAGGTTGTCCTTTATCTCCAGTGCTATTTATCTTGGTTATGGAAGGCCTTAGTATTTTATTGAAAAACAACTTTAATGAAGGTACATCAACAGGTATAAAAGTATCTCGATTGATGAAAATCCTTCATTTATTTTTTGTGGATGATGTATTAATTATGTCAAAGGAAAGTTTACAAGAATGGAAGGAAATTGCCCATATTATCAGTTTATTTTGTAAATCAACCAGACTAATGGTAAATCAAACAAAGACTATTGTCCATTATGAAGGTCTCTCGGAAGTTGAACTATTACCATTGATACTACTGCCGAGAATTGGTTAAGCAACGAGGATTTGGGATTTTCTGGAGCTCTAGCATCCGAATAGGATATCTATGTTAAATAACTTATGGCCGCAGGTGTTTCGCTCTATGATACCATTGATACTCTGTTATGGACAAGCGATGACTCCACTGGAAACTTCACTGTAAACATATTTATTCTATGCTTATTTCAACTCAGGGTTTTTCGATTTGGCAGGGTTGGAAGGTTAATATTTGGAAATGGAAACTTCAACTGAAGATTAAATTATTTATTTGGATGACAGCTAAAAATAGGATTCTATCATGGGACATCCTTCAAAAAAAGGGTTGAGAGGGACCTGGTTTATGCTTTTTATGCAAGCACAGTTCTGAAGATATCAACCACATGTTCCTTCATTACACCTTCACTCAATCAATATGGGCCAGAATCACTCTTTTTCTAAAAATTAAAATAGCTTGGGCAGAATCCTCTCTATCAGATTGTATAGAGTCTTGGACGAAGGACAAGTCTCTATCGAAAAAGATGGCGGCACTCACCTGTTGGTTTATCTGGATCGAGAGAAATAAGGTTATTTTTTATGAGAAATCTGCCTCGGTATGGGCAGTGGTATACAAGATTCTCAGTTCACTTAACAGACCTACTTCTCCTCTAAAAATGAACACCATTAAAACTTGTCCAATTACACAAATTGATGGATATACTATTGCTTGTTTTGACAGGACATCCATATCAGGTGGCTTGATGTGTGGAGCAAGGGGAGTCTTAAAACTTCCAGACTTGAATGTATACAGTTGGTATATTAATTGCGGGAAAGGTACAAACAACAAGGCCGAGCTTATGGGTGTATGGGCCACTCTTATTCTAGCAAAGCAGTGGAATATACAAAAGATTTAGATAATGGGAGACTCAAAGGTTGTGATTGATTGGTTAAATCACATAGGTAAGTTACAGGCTATCGACATTGAAGGATGGAAGCGCAAAATAAAGGAATTGACTTCTATATTTCAAGGAATCTGCTTTCATCATATATTTCGAGAATTCAATAAAGAAGTTGATGACTTATCAAAGCAAGCACTTTTGGAACCAAAAGGCAGATTAACTTACTTCACTTGGGATAGTGGGACGGCAGGTCCTCCAACACATATAATACTTTTTTAATGGCCTTTGTCTTGAGTCGGTTCGGGTTTATGAACATGGCATAAGTATATGATTTTTGTGGGAGACCTCGTCATTATGTTATTGCTTTATCTTTTCATAGTGTTTTTGTAAAAGATCATTTTTGGAGCTGGGTGACTGAATAGTTTTGTCTATTTGGATCCTTTTTGTATTGTGACAGATTAGTGATTAGTTGGATCAGCTGAGATCATTATGATGAAGAATCATTACAGATGTAAAAAAAATTATACACTAATATAATTTTGTGTGAATTTTTTATTGGAAAAAAAGTTTTATCACCATATGACCTTGCAAAAACCTTTGAGTTACTTTCAATTTGGTTTTTATCTATAAATATCAGTGCAATAACAAGCGCAAGACCTCTGAGTTCATTTCAATTTGGTTTTTTATCGAGAAATATCAATGTAATAACAAACACAGGGGTTGGTTTTTATCTATAAATATCAGTGCAATAACAGGCGCAAGACCTCTGAGTTCATTTCTATTTGGTTTTTTATCGAGAAATATCAATGTAATAACAAACACAAGAGATTCCCCTGAAAATTATAAAATCCACCCCAATATCACAGTACGAACCCAACCTAGTTGACCCCAAAAAAACAATGGTTTCATCACCATCTAACCTTGCAAAAACCTTTGAGTTCCTCTCGATTTTGTTTTTTATAAAACAGAAAATATCAATGCCATAACAAGCGCAACTCTTGTGAGTCTCATCACTAGATGGTTTTTTATAAAAATAATACCAATGCAATAACACTATATGTGCAGTCTCCTCATTATATTATCCTATAGGGACCTTTGAGTTCCTTTCATTTTGGTTTTTTATCAAGAAATATCAATGCAATAACAAGCACAAGAGTCTCTCTCATCATTATATGTTTTTTAATCCAAAAACATCAATGCAATATCATTATATGTGCAGTCTCGTCATTATATGACCCTACAGGGACTTTTGAGTTCCTTTCATTTTGGTTTTTTTATCGAAAAAATAAATGTCAATGCAATAACAAGAGTTTGTCTCATCACTATATGGTTTTTTATTAAAAAAATATCAAATATCAATACAATATCACTATATGTGATGTCTCGTCATTATATGACCCTACAGGGACCTTTGAGTTCATTTCATTTTGGAAAATATCAACGCAAGAGTCTGTCAATCTCGTCACTATATAACCGTACCCTATAAGGGACCTTTGAGTTCCTATCATTTTGGTTTTTTATTAAAAAATATCAATACAATAACAAATGCAATAATGAGTTTAGTAATTATATGACTCCCTAGGCATACAACGGGTTTTTGTTTTAATCATGGAAAATGGGTAATTCATTAAAGTGATTTAGATTAAGTTTGGGATCAAACTTGTTAGTTGCTATTATAATTCAAGAGTATATCCAATTCATTAAAGTGATTTAGATTAAGTTTGGGATCAAACCTGCTAGTTGCTATTATAATCCAAGAGTATATCCAACAGTTAATAAGTGAGATATACCAATAAGTATGACTTAGCAAGAGTATAAACCCCCACTAGGGACGTTTACTCCTCTAACCTTTTCACAATAAGTCTACATATCAATTTGCAAGAATTGAACCCAAATGAAAAGTTTCAAAAGAACTTTGAATTCCTTCTCATTTCGATTTTGATTTTTTATTAAAAAATATCAATACAACAACTATCAATGCAGCGAATTCTTTCCTTAAGATTAGTTGATGAAAGAAACAAAGAATTTTCTATTATTTGATAAATTTAATATACTTAAAATCATGTATAATCCATTAACACTTAATGATATTTATTAACCACCACTACACAACATTGAATAACAAAAAGAAGGCCATTGAAATAGTTATTGGTTCATGCAATTAATATTAGCATTAAGTTATCTAACATAGACATTTCATAGAATTAGTATGTGTATTAAACTATGGACCATAGACACCACTTGACAACTATATTTTCAAGAGTGTTTTTTATTAGTTTCCTTAAAATAGTATATAATCATGGAAATAATGCCAGCGTTAAATTATGCAATATAGAAGAGTCTCAATATATATGCACATGAAACCTTTTATGCATATCCATCAATAATAACATACAATTCACACGACATTTATGGAACTAGGTTTAGGAATATAGAAGAGTCTCAATATATATGCACATGAAACCTTTTATGCATATCCATCAATAATAACATACAATTCACACGACATTTATGGAACTAGGTTTAGGAATCACTCATGAGATGTTATCTTAATGATAGGATAAAAATAGAAAAAAAAAGTTCATATTACATTTCTAGCAAGGCTAGATGGATGCAGAATTATGTCATCCAAATTATATATATATATATAATACTCCAATAACTCTTTTCCATAGAATTTGTATTACAAAGTAATTTCTTAACTATTTTTCTTTCAATAACATTAGAGTAATCATTCTAATTTCAAAAAAGTTGATTATTATTATATTTTTGAATATTTATGTTTACTTTACATTTTCAAGCAAAGTTGTTTAATACATACCTTTTAAGAAAAGTTCTAATAAAACAATAAGAAAAACATTTCATAAATTAATCACAATATAGAATAAGGCTACATGGTAGCAAATATCTACCGAAATCTAAATACATGAAAACAATGCAGAAGTCTGAATACATGAAAACAATGCAAGAGAGTAATATATTGTTAACGATGTGTATAATTACATTTAAAAAATAAAATGAAAATGTTATTTAAATGAATTTGTAGTAAGGATATGAAATTTGTAGATTATTTGATATTATGTATTGAATATAATATAGATTGTTTTAAAATAACTTAAAACTTTCAAAAAAAAGTGTTGTAGTCAAATTCCTATTAAGAGTATATAAGTGTGTATTTTATTTATGGCTAATATTGAAATATTTTATTTATTATTAATATTTTTTTTTAAATGTCATGTGCCAACTCCACCTCAAACATTGAAAGAATTAAACATTTTCCTCATACTCATATCTAGAAAACACCTATTCCAAAAGCATTTATTGATGGAATAAGAATTGTTGGTCTAGAATTGTGTCCAAATACAAACCTGCCACTTGGATGAAATATTTATTGCAATTGCATTGGAAGGAGTGAAGGCTGTAATAAGACTTTAAAGTCTTTGGCCAATAAGATATGAGATAAATCACATTTAAAATTTAACTGAAAATATTATTTATCAAAACTTTGATAAAACTTTGATAAAATGAATACATATTTTATGGTCAACCATTGATTAATAGTTAGTCAACACTAACTCAATGCTATATCCTATGCCTATCGACAAGTATGATAAGAACTCCTTACATTAATAATAGAAAATATATATATATATATATATATATATATATATATATATATATATATATATATATATATATATATATATATATAAGTAGATCAACTAGAGTTCTTTATCATATACATTTCATAGTAAATAATAGCATAATTTTTTTTATTAAGGGTTATACAATCCAAATAATACAATGAAAGTGATTAATAATAACAATGTATTGGAAGTGATTGTATATTGTTACAATAAGTAACCATGAAGTTCTCAAGGCAAATTATGTACTAAGTAGTTTTATGTCACAATTTAATTCATGTAATTTCATATCATGTAAATTTTATGTATAATAGTTATAGGTAATAGTGATAAGGTTTTCTATCGATCAATTTTCTTTTGTCATTAATAAAACATAAACATAGTGTTTTTTTAATGAAATTTTTTAATTTTTTTTTAAATACTGTATTTGAAATAAGTTACAAAGTTGTGGAGAAAGAGAAGTAAAGAAACAAATAGTTTAATATACTATTTAACATATAAGTAAAGTAATTAATGTATTATTGCAATTAATAATACTATAATAATATAGTTTAAAATATATAATAAATATAATAAATGAATAAATTGTTAAAAAAATAATTTAATGATAATAATAAATTTTAAATTTTAACATTATAATTTAAAACAATAAAATTAAAAATATATCTATATTTATCGTATAAAAATTTCAAATTAGTTGATACATCAAATGTAGTGTGAGATTTAAAAATATACTTAAACTTTATCTTTAAAAGATTGTAATCAATTATAAGGTTATGATTATGGAGTTACATCACTTTCATTACTCATGGAAATAACAGTAAGAGGAGCATGGAAAAGGTATTTATATTTTATTACAAAATGTGTGCTTAATAGTTATAATATTTTTACTTGTGTATTGTTAATAATGTTTATCAAATGAAGAATAAGGATACATTAAGGTTATATTTTTACTTGACAGAAAAAATAAGCTAGGGTTTGGAGCAACAACAGGTTAGGGTTTGGTAGTCGCGGCCACAACAGAGGACAACATGCATATCAAGGGGGGCGATAATGGAACCCCCTCATACAAGAAGGTAGTGGTAGGCAGAGGGAAAGGCCCACGAGGCGTAGGTTTGAAAGCAACAATGATAAGCACCTCGAGATCAGAACCGGAAAAGAGTCAGGAAAGCAATCAGGGAAAAAGCGATCGCATGAGGAAAGAAGCCAGAGAAACTCAGAAGGATGCGTAAGAAACGGCAAGCCCCAATGGGGCAGAGGGGCGCAACCCATGTAAACTAAAAACAACAATGATACCCAAGGTAATACAAGAAGATCCGCAAACACAACTCTACAGGGACCAGATGAAGACATGTGCGCTAATCTGCAAGTTTATGGGCTTGTGGTCCACAGAAAGAACGTTGTGCAACTGGATTAAATATCAATGGAAGCCAAGCGAAGAAGTGGAAATCCATCTGGGCTCGAAAGGCTTCTTCACAACAGTATTCATGAACCTGGAAGATAGGGATAAGGTCTTTGAGGGGGGGCATACTTCCATGCCTTAGCAAGACTATACATGCGACCATGGAAGGAAAACTTCTCCCCAGAGAAAGAAACTTTCAAAAATGTACCTGTCTAGTTGAGACTTTACTCCTTGTCGTTAGATTACTAGCTACCTTCCACTTTTGAAGCAATAGGGAACAATTTGGGAAAATACGTGAAGACATCTGAAGCAACCCTTAAAGGAATATATACATCTTATGCAAGAATCTACATAGAGATGGATGTGTTGGGGGCACTCCCAGAAGACATAAGCCTGGAATTCAGGGATGAGGAATGGATACAAAACATTGACTACGAACAGATCCCCTTCAAATGCAAAAGATGTCACGAACATGGACACCTAATCAGAGAATGACCTCTCATTAAAAAACAAGAAGCGGAAAACACCAAACTATAGCAGGATGAGGATGGATTTATAAAGTCGAACAACAAAAACAGAGCTAACAAAAAGCAAAGTAAAACCCTAACAGGGAGCAATCCGGAGGCCAGGAATAGAACAAAAGGAAGGGCAATACCAACAAAGGGGAAGAAGGAGGAAAGGAGAAGGCAAAAGCTAAAGAAACCAGGGATCAAGAAACAAATGAGTACACAGATAGCCCAAGAAAGAAGATGGGACAGGGGGGTAGCGCAACTCCTATGGACGGAGAAACCATAGATGCCAACACCCCCATGCAGGAGGCAGACGAAGACGCGGAAATGAATCCAAGTGAGGTAGGAACGGAAGATCCTGATTTCAGAGACATTGTGGAAAGGGAAGGGATAGATCCCCCGAACATATTGGAGCAATGGAAAAGGTAGGGCATAGACAATGTACTAGCGGAGCAACTAGACCACATCAAATACATGTTCCTCCTAAGGGAGGAAGCCAAATCCAGAGGGCTCAAATGCACACAATGGGAGATAGGACACCTAGGAATCAAATTAGGTGAGGGACAACCACAACTCTCACCCAAGCAGACGAGAAGGAAAAAAGGCAGGAAAGCAAACAACGTAGCACTATAAGAACTAGGAGCTTTGTTGATAAGTTCAGGTAAGATCAAAAAGAGCTTTCCCAACTTCCCCCCACATGTTTAAATGAAAATTATAACATGGAATATAAGAGGCCTAAACAACCCACGAAAGCAAGGAATCCTTAAAAATAAACTTAGGAAGGAACAACCAGACCTCTGTTTCATCCAAGAGACAAAATGCATTGTAGACAGAATGGAAACAATCAGCAAAAAACAATGGAGCAAGTACAAGATGTTGGTTGTCGAAGGACAATAGATGGCAGGAGGTATTCTCATCTTGTGGAATCCACCAGTGATGAACCTAATAGTAGCTGAGGCTACCGGGCACACACTTTTGGTTAACATGAAAATCATTGGGAATACGGAGATGGTTCTATGCACTAATGTGTCTGGACCCCAGATGTTAGAGGAAAGAGAAGAATGCTTCTAGACTTAGAAGACCTAAAATCCCGCTCTAGCAACCTCCATTGGATCCTGGTAGGGGACTTCAACATCATCACATCACTTGCAGAGAAAAAAGGAGGCACCATGAGACTGGATAGAGATGTGGAAGAATTCTCAACATTCATAGACACAACAGAGATGGTGGACATCAGAACCAATAATGGACGGTTCACCTGGAACAATAAACAGATAAACCAACATCAGGTCACGACATGACTAGATAGATTCTTGGTGTCGGATTCCATCATTATGCAGGGGTTAACCGTAGACTGCAGCATCCTTCCCTAGGGGGGTTCTGATCACTGGCCAGTCCAACTGGCAGCAGACTTCCCAACCTCCCCGAAGAATAGACCCTTCAGGTTTCAGAAATTCTGGGTAGAACACCCCATGTTGGCACAAGGGAAGACCCAGGGTTCAACGCTTCAACAACGCACCAACAAAACCCTAACTACCGGCCCTTTCAGCAACACCTGTGAAGCAAATGAAGTCTCACTCGAGGTAGAGGCAGGGGTGGTTGTAAGACTCAGGTGTCTGCAACCTTAGCTGGGACACAAATCTGTGATTCTAACTCTTAACAAGCACTTCAGCATAGATCATTCATCAGTATTTAACCCTCATGGCACTCAGCAGATGGAACAGAGCAGCACAACCTTTACTTAGATCTAGGTTAAGTTAGCACTTAGCAACAACAAAATAGTTTTAGCACTCAACACTTTCATATATGTCAGATCTACACCCATACATCTCAGAAGCACAAAGCAAAGTGGATCTATCTAAGTATATCATAGCAAAGCACATAGCATAATCATATCAAATCACAACACATGGAAAGAGACAAACACATTAGGTCAAAGCATCGAGTACAACACACAGAGTTACCGTGGTTCACCCCCACCCTGGGGCTACATCCACAAAGTCTTCTTCTTCTTTATTATCTTTGGTCAATCGGGTTACATCACAGAGCTTAAACTTGTACTCCGCATAGGACAGGAGATCTGCGCGCACATCGCTAAATCCTCCTTCCCCAAGTAGATCTAGCACAGAGCCTTCTTATAATCTGTGCACTCAGCACTTACAACACTTGCACTCAACTCTGCAAGTCGGTCACACAATATACACAAAGCCTATAGTAGCACTTAGCTTATCTTCTCCTCTCTTCTTACATTGCCTAGCTACTTATTTATACTTTACAAAATAGGCCTAAACATGGGTAAACCCATGGGCCAACATCCCATACCCATTACATTATCCCCAAAAACCCAAAAGGGACCCAAGAAAGGGGTCTAGCTTCCACGATCTATGCTTCGCATTGCGGTCCATCTTTGACAAACTGTTGAAGTCCAAAAATGGTCGAATATGACCAAGTGTTCCTCAAAACTTGGTCAAGGGCCAATAGGCCCCCAACACTCACATGTGACTCATCCCGAGTCACTCTGGTCTGATCCATTCTGCCTTGAATGCCTCGAGCTTGGCTCGAACTACTTCGACCTGCTACAGTGCGACAACCTCTTGCTCAGTGAACTCCTGGATCACTACGTCATTTATTGGCCCTTCCAGACGTTGTTCTATAGTGATGACAACCTGTTCAAGCTCGGTTCCCTTGCTTTCAACTTCAGTGAACAGTTGGCATGCCTTTTCTTGGATTAGTTGAATTCATTGGGAGACTTCCATCACTTTACTTTGTAGCGTGTGTACCTGTTGTTGGGCAGTGTGTTGTTCTGCAAACCTCTTCATTATTTCAACTGGGGTCAAGGCCTTCAGCTGCACCTATAGCGTATCTGTGTTATGCTTTGCTTCTTGGAGCTGTGCCTCCAATGCCTGCAACTCTGGATTCTCTGTGAGGTTCTCATAAGCTTGGGCGCTTCTAGCGCTCAACTACTTTCATTCCAAGGCAAAGGTTTTTAATCGGCCAACTGCGCTATGGGTAGTTGCCTCCCTTAGATCCCTTATTTCTTGAGGAGTCTCGGGCACGGTACGAAGTTCCAAATCTGCGATGTGCTGCTGAAGTTGTTGGATTACTTCTTCAAGTTGTACCACCTGTTGTGGGACATGTTCCTCAATATTTACTTCTAAGACCGTCACAGGGGGAAGTGCTTTGTGAACCCTTTCCTATACTTCAAGTTTCTCTACTAGCAACTGGTCCTTGCTCTGTTGTAACTATGCTTTTTCCTCTTCCCACTTCGCTTGCTGGGCAAGCTTTTCCCATTATTCCTTACTCTATTGTTCTACAAGTGTGCTATGTACTTGCATCAAAGCCTTGGTGGCTTGCACTGTGTCTTCTTGAGCTCATCGAAGGCGAGCTTCAACTTTCTTGGGGAGATGGTGTAATTGGGTGGGCTCATCCGCTATTCCTGATGTTCCAATTTTCAAGGGCACAATAGAAACTACTCGGCTGGACTGGAGTGCCTGCTGCACTTCTTGAATTTCACCCTTGATTTGGCTGAATACCTCCTCCTTCTTTGCTTCTTGCTTTTCTACGATCTCTAGTGAAGCATCATTCAGCATAGCAATTAAGAAGTTGAAGTCGTCCGGTGTGAGGGTAGTCTTAAACATAGTCCGGGTGGCCTTAGTTTTCTTTCGGGATGAGGGCTTTGGTGGGGTAATCTTCCTTTTCTTAGTGGGATCCTCCTCCTCTCTAGGCAAAGTAACCTCGCCTTTGTTTTGCTAAACCTATGTGCCACCTAGTTCTTCACCATCACCTCCCTGCACATGTGAGATCGAAGTAATCTTCGTGGATGTGCTATGGATATCTTGAACTTCATCATCCTTCTTGGTCTTTCTTGGTCCAGGTGTATCCAACATAGCTACAGGGCTCTCCACGTCGGAAATTTCTATGGGGTCCACTGCAACAAGGATGTTTGTTGACCATTCCTTGGTAATTTGCTCCAAGTCTTCTTCTGTCAACTTGTAGTACGACTGGAGCTATTGTTTGTGCTCATCAACACACACTATGATATAGGTGAAGTGGCGGTCCATGCTGAATTTTATCAAAGGTCTAAACCTATGAAGTGTGTTTGGGGTGAGGCGCGGTGTAGACTGGATTGAATTCTTCAATTGGTTGTAATAAGCATGGAAGACAGCATTGGACTGCCACTGCTTGTTCATGTCACTAGAGTACCACAGCGTATAGAACTTCGCGGCTAGTGGTTCGAAGGGTTCGATCTCCAGAAAAGTGGCACCTTTTGGTATCTCCCAGGCAATGAAAGCAATTAGTATGAGCAGCCAACTAAAGTGGAATTTGTACCCTTGGTCTTGCGCTTCTCTGTAGTCAAGCTCTAGCTAGTTTACAAGGTACTGCACCCAGTTCATCTGTAGTCCCTCGACGCACTTCCCTGTGAGGTCGACTACGAATCCAGTCACTTGTGTTGGTCTGTTCTTGCGAACTAGCTTGCCCGCGATCAGCTGACAGGCAAGGCGCACCGCACCACTCTGGATAGAGGCTACCTTGTAGCATCGTGTGCCTTTCTCAACATCGCCATAAGTTTCTTTTATCCTCTGCGCTAGTGCTCGGTCTGAGGTCTTTCCAGGGTAAAACTCCTGTGGGTCAGGGCCTTGCATACTAAGGCCTGTGATCTGATTGATCAAGGTCAGATCCACTGTGATGTGGTGGTCCAACCATAAGTATCCTCTGTGGTAGCAGGACAACAACAACTTGACGCATGCATTGACTTCCTGGTGTCTGCCGAAGTGCGGGATCTTCATTACATTAAGCAGTGTGGAGTGCGCAAGGTTCTGGGTCTATGACTGGGGGACAATCTTAGAATTCTTGCCTTTGTTCCTATTTAAGTACTTATGCGAGGCTAACATGTTGTAAACCTTACGATCTCCAAGGTTAAAATCACTAAATTTCAGTGCTGCGAGCTTATCCTGGTTAGCACGGACTGTGCGCACCCCTTTCAGAAGGTACATGCTAATCAAAGTGTACTCAAAGTCGCGAGGTACACTGTCATGATTGATGGCACCGGTTAGAGGTGGTAAGTAAGTAGGTAGAATGTGTGGGATAAGCTTGGCATTTGCGAAGCCATCCTTGTGCTTGGTCCATTTCTCATCGGTCGGTCGGAATGGACCGACGCGAGCAGTGGAAGGGGAGGCCTGGGGTCCTCTCGTTGATGATGCTTGGACTCCTGTAGATAATTCTCACTCTAACATGACTCTCTCAGTCATGAAGTCAATCAAAAATTCTTCAACTACTTTCTTAGTAGCATTGATCTCGTCCGACATACAAGCTTGGGTCAACTAGCTCGGGTGTAAAATGAATTCAGAGACTACAGTGAATGGTATGGGAACAGGGCAATGATCATAGGGTGAAGTAATCTCAAGTTTCAGGCTCAAATTATCACTTAGCAAAAAGTATTCTCGGTGCGTGGCGCGACATATTAAGTAGGGAAACTTAGCAACAGTCTGCTTGCAATGGGTATGAGGCTGCATTAACTTATGTTCTATCCATTATGGCACGGTCGAACGGTCTAGTGGCGAGCCATAAATGATTTCTAACTCATTCAGAGCGGCACTCAAATGGTTATATTGGCTTCCAATGGCTATATTACTTCGCCTCGGCGAAGTGGCATATGTCGTTGTTCTGATATCCCGACGAAGCTCAAATCTTGTGGTTTTTCCTTCTGCGAAATTTCCTCTGGAACCTTCTATAACTTTTCGATCTTGGCTCTCTTTTTACTTAGCTTCCTAGACTTCTTCCCAATGAGCTCTGTCTCGGTCATCCTTTTTCCATTCTAAGTCTTATATTCTCTCGACATAGTCACTTCATGTTGGTGAGATTCTCTCCTAGGGTTTAGGTATATCACTTCTTCTTTGTTTGGGGTAGAAATTTCAGCCTTTGGTGTAGCTTTGGCCTCAACATCTGGGCTTCTAGTGTCAGATGGCTTTGAGCAGTTCTCTTGTTTTTATATTAACTGTGCGATCCTTTTAGTCATGAAATCTTTTAACTCTTATCTCTGTTGTTCTAAAACCTCTTCTTCTTCCTTCTTTCTGGCTTGATCTCTTTCAATCCAAGGTTTTCCGAGTAGCATAGTAAATGAGGCGTTGTCCTCAATGAATTTGATAATCTCAAAATATTCTTTTGTCGAAGTTCCATTGATTGTCATGGGTATCTGAGCGATTTTTCCACATAAAATCATCACTTTTCCTCTGAATAGTCCTATTCCTCCCAATGAAGGAATCATGGCAAGCTTCCCTATAGCTTCCCAAGTTCTTTCTAGCATAATGTTCACTTGTGTTTCTTCATCAAGAATACAGTCAATGTCGAAGTCCCATATTCTTGCTTCGACTTGCTCCTTTTCTTTGAAGATCTCTGGTAATCGGACGTCTTTATGTTCCTTCAGGGTTTCTTTCATCTGTATTAATACTTTCTTTGATTCTTGTTGGGTTTCTGCCTTTTCTAGATCTGCCTTATGGTCTTCTTGATTCAGATTTATCCTTTCAAGCTTAGCGATCATTCTAGGGAAATCCAGTACCTCATGATCCCTAGCTTTGCAACAGAGACAACTAGGTCTTCTACCAGGGCATTCCTTATCTAGATGGCCTGGTTTTCTGCAACTGTAACATAGGATTAATCCTCGCTTTCTTTTGAATGATCCCCAACCTCTTATGTACTGCGCACTAGAATCATGATAGCTAACCTGCAGAAAATTCTTTCTAGGATCATGCATCCATTTGTTAGTCCAGACATTCTTTCTATGCATAGGTATAACATATCTATCATTATACTTATCAGATCTATTCATATCAAACTTTCTTTCATCTATTAATGCTCTAGTTTTTAAGCTAGGACATAATCTATCAAACATACATAGATCCATGCTCTAGAAACAAAAAATTTCACTTATCTTACTTCTACAGAGCACAAAGCTTCCAGATCTAAGAACTTTTGACTATTCTTACCTTTATTAGAGCAACAGAACCATTTGTTGGCACAGGGGTAGACCCAGGGCTCAACTCTTCAACAACGCACCAACAAAACCCTAACTACC
>JASDQU010736687.1:100829-123006 GCA_032191745.1 Picea mariana | reverse complement strand
AAAAATGGTGAAAATTGGCTTTTTATCCAATGGCCATTCCCTTCGTGGGTGCTTTTATCTGCATTTGGAACAAAAGATGGACAGAGCTACTTATGCTTCAACTTGTTTCTTTTTAATCTGCAAGGTGTCAATTTGTGAAGAAAAAGAACTTAACATTTCGGTTTTAAAATCCTCAAGTAAATTACCTATTTCTGCTCCTGTTGCTCCTCCACTGACTGATTTTTGAACTCTTGAAAATGTGGTATCTCTGTTGTTTGATCTATTCCTTGTAGCTCCTCTTGAACATCTTTTACAGAGGTTAACAATTTCATCATATGATTCTTTAGATATGTCCCATTTTCCAAGCATATTCAGCATATCTAGACAGTCATCCATTACTCCTTTTAATAATATTGTTTTAAGAATATCTTTACTTACAACGGGATGACTGGATCTTTGTATATTATACTATAGCTTTTCCACAAAGTCCTCCAGATTTTCATCCTCTTTCTATATCATCTTGAATAGTTCCTCTCTTTTTCTCTTGTTCGGCAATAGTCTTGATATTTGTGCAAAAATTTTTGTTTCATCTGATCCCATGTTGTGATTACATGACCTCCAAGACTCATGAACCATCTTAATGCATTTCCCTTTAATGTTGCTGGAAATAGATTTAATTTTTGAGCATTGGAATGTAATCATAACTTCTGCATAATATGTCAAACTTGAAAAGGAATTCATCAGGATCTTCAGAAGATAAACCATGAAAGTTAGGTAAAGATGAAAGTGGAATATTCTTCATGGGAGCTACTCCTCTAGAAAGATCACCAATAGGAAATCCTAAGGTAGAAAAATAGTTTTCATCATTTACCTCTCCTTCAAGACCTACCTGTTCTTCATTATACCCATCCATGGTTTCTTCTGTTTGTTCCCCTATTGCACTTGCTCGATCCTCAATGTTGTCTACTATTTTTTCAATTGTCTCCATTTCAAATTTTGCTTGAAAGGAAGATTGAGGCTTTGGTTTTCGAGAGTTTGGTCATTGAGGAACAACATATTCAGATTTTGATATAATCTTGTCGATAAAACTCTTTCTTCCTCCTCTTCCTCTGCCCCTACCACCTGTAGGGTCAGTTTCCTTGGGGTTTCCATGTCCTCTCATGCAATCTGTACATCTGAAAGAAAAACGTAAATGCTTTTGAAATCTATAATTTCCTTCCCTGGCAACGACGCCAAAATGTTGGTCACTATAATTGCTTATTAATTAAAACAATCAAGTGTTACATAAATTGTCAACCCATGGAAGTCTATTTATTTCAAAGGCAATCACACACTGTATATGCTTAATCTCAAAATCAATTCAAAGTTGTAGTAAAAGTACACTAATCACACCTTGCTTTGAATAGACTGAAGTTCTACTTTGAATTACAGTAAAAGCAATCTATCTATTGCAGAGTTTAAGATCCAAAGGAAAATAATTATCAGAAGAATCCTGGATTACATTAAGAAACAACAACCAAGGAAAAAGGAACCTTTCCGCATACCTCAAAGAAGACTAACTATTCTGTAACAGAGAACAGGACCCTATTCCCCAAAGCAGGAATCTTCAACACCTGTCTCTAACTATCACACTTTCATAAACTCATTCTGCAAACAGAATTACCAATCAAAATGATTAACAATTACCTAGGAATGAATTGTATGAAAACGATGTAACAATCAGTGGAAACAAAGTTTCAGCAAAACAAAGTTTCAGCAAAACAAAGTTTTAACAAGGTATGAATAAAAACAATACTAACATGCTACAGAAACTAATGGGTGAATCTTGTGAAGAAGGTGGGCCCTCTCCTTCTCACAAGATTCGCCATAAATGAAAGGAACTAAGAAGAAATGCTCTGAATGATCTTTTATTCATCTGTCAAATGTGACAAGTTACAATATCAAAAGTGAACACACTCCTTCTCTGTAATTCCCTTCTAGCTAAGCCTCTCGTAATCTCCCTTCTAATCTTGATTTCTCCCCTATTTAAAAAGGAGAATCCTCTTAATACAATTAAGCATAAAATTACATGTGTACATACAAATCCTATTCTTAGTCTGATCTAATCTTCTATGCTGGAATAGGATATTTTGATCTTTCGTAGAAAAATGTTGTTACAGTGGTTGTAATGGTGTTGGCTTGAGGTACAACTGTTGGGGTCGGTGTAACAGCTCCTTTATTTATCTTTTCTTGTTACTGTTGTATGTGAAATATTGTTTCAACATCGCAAATCACTGACTGTTTCAGCAATGGGATTTGCGTATTGTTTGACTGTTTCAGCAACGTGGTCTTCAAGCAGCAACGATGGTTGTAATGGTGTTGGTGTAAGGTACAACTGTTGCGGCTAGTGTAACAACTCCTTATCTTTTCTTGTTAATGTTGTATGTGAAATGTTGTTTCAACATCGCAAATCATGGTCTGTTTCAGCAACGGGATTTGCGTACTGTTTGACTATTTCAGCAACATGGTCTTCAAGCAACAAAGATATATTAATTGTAGTCTTCAAACTATTTAAGAAACTATTTATTTCTGATTAATGGCTAAGTATGAGAGTAATGTAAAATTACATGTAAAACAAATTAAACATATAGCAAAGAGAAGAAACGTTATATACCTTTGGAAAAATAGATTAAGGTGATAATGTAGGCTTAAATATGAGTGGGAAAAGGATGTAATGATAGCAAAAAGGTACATTATAGGGTCCTAACAACCGCAAGCCCCAAGTACTCAGTTCCCTCTCTCAACAACCAATGTTTAGAGTGCCATCCAAAGAAGTGGAACCACAGAAACCATGGTCCAAAAAGAGGCAAAAGTACCAGAGGTTCAGAAGGATCATGATACTACGTCAGGATAGAGTGCAATGTCATTTCAAGATAAATTGGATCTAGTACTCTAGAACCCACAACAATGCGCAGAACTGGTGCAGTTCTGCCTGGCAAAAGCAGAGGTGCCCCCATTCCTTCCATCGACGATAAGGATGAAACTTGTGCAGCAACTGCAAGGTCCATCTACAAGAGAGGAAGAGGTGGAGATACCATCGGAACACTCAATGACCAATGGAGTCCCACTGCAGGTCCGAGTACCCAAGGAGGCCACTACTTCTTATGGTGATCTCGCTCAATGACCATCAACACAACTAATAGGGATAATCAGAGATTCAACTAATCAACTGGAGCAGAGGCTCCAAGAGGCCGAATCATAAGCATAGTTTTGCAAGGAGGAATTTCTCCTTGTACAATCACATCTGATGCAGGAGGAATACACAAGGATCCACATAGAGAAGAAAGTGGAAAAGGTCCAGGAAATCTTGTAGAATTCTAGCTAGTGATATGAAGGATAACACCACATCTTCCTAAATCTAGTGCAATAGGCGATCCTGTGCAGTAGATTGAGCTACTCCAAGTAGCATGGTCATAGGTGGCCATTCGCATAGAGAAACTTGAAGAAAATTTGCAGGAGAGTCAGTGGGAAGAAGAACAATGGCCCTAGAAGCTTCAAGAGAAAATGGAAAAAGTAGTGCTTGAAGGGAATAATGCAAGAGAATCCTTGCAAAAATGAATTGTGGGATGCAAAAAGATCTTTCGGGAAGTTAGCGACTATATGGGTATTATTTCATGGTGTAACCAGACTCTAGAGGACTTGTGCACAAAGATGCAATCGCTCAACGAGGAAGTTTCCATCACCATGGATCCTTTGGAGAAACAAGAAAAATTTCACTAGATTCAGCAAGTAGACAACGAGTTGAATGCTTTATTCAAAGCACAGTCAGTAGCTAAGAAAGAGCTTTAGGAATTTTGACCTGTCATTCAGACAGCCTATCTGCAGATGCATCAGGTAGATGCTACAACTGACTAAAAGTGGAACTCTCTGGTCATGTCCAATCCTAAGGTATGAATTACAAACATGACTCGAGAGTTCGTGGCCGAAGCTTCACTCCTTGCCAGAAAGTGGCAGGACAAGGTCGCAAATTTCCAAGGAGTGAGGAAGAGAGCATTGGAACTGGTCCCAGAGTTGGGCCCTTCATTGAAATAAGTGGAAAAGGAAAGGACTCAAACAGAAATTGGAAGCAAAACAAAGACAGAAGGAAAAGGAAAAAAACAGGCCAATCCAAAGACCACGGAAGAACCAAGGAATTGACTTGAGGATGAGTCAAGGATTGTGGTCGGAGCCTATTGGGCCATTCGTTTTTTTGATAGAATTTTTGAAAGGAATGCTACAGTCCCAATTTTGGTAAATAGAATTTTCTCAAGTCACAGAGGAGTCGGACAACGAAAGGAAGAAAGAGACTGAAAATGATTGGAAGGACAACGCAAAACTAGCATGAAGAAAAAAATTACAACAAAAAAAGAAAATAAACAATGTGAAGTCTCAAACTCGAAGATCCCAATTGTCTTATATATACGGGATGAATATGATTGTAAAGGTTTCAAATAGTTGTTCATATGTTTGTTAGAATGGGTTTGATTTTGGTGTTATTGCCCATTTTGGGTAAAGGTTAGATAGAATTCTAGAGTCTGCATTTTGGAACCAGACCATGGCTGTAACAGAGTCATGTCCTGTTGTAATGGTGAAAGAGCAAGGGTTTTGGGATAACCTTGTCTCTCAGTACTAGATTTTTTTTGTTAATCTTTGGCATGTCTATGTTGTGTCTATAACTGAGTAGAATCATGTAATTGAGAAGATCCATATGATGTCAATACAAAGAGAGAAACAAATTTTGAAATTATTGTCTATTTAGCTTCAGATTATCTTGGATGTTGCTTCATATTATCTTTATGTTATATCTTCTTAATTAGATATAGCTTCTTTATGAATACAATGCAACTCTTTTTTCTTTAATCTAGGATAGGAATGTTCATACATTTTTGGGTTTAATATATCTTGCGCAAGCCTAGAAGTGATCCTGATATTGTATGGATTTGTCTAAGTATCATTCTTACCCTTCTCTATTTTCATCACCTTGGTTGCGCTTCGAGAGAGACTTCTTCCCCTCAAGGAAGATGAAAATGTCAGTGCTCTAGACTACTTTGGCACCTTTTGTTGGTAACTTGAGAAGGACCCTGGTCTGATCAATTCCACTCCAACAAAGGCATGGCATGGAAAGGGAAGGCATGGCATGCAATGGTAAGGAAAGGCATGACATGGAAAGTAAAGTAAAGGAAAGGAAAGGAAATGCAAGACATTGCATGGAAAGACAATGCATGTCATGTAAAGTCAAGGTAAGGCAAGGAAATGCAAGGAAAGGAAATGCAATGCAAGGAAAGGATTGACATGGAAAGTGTTGGGCTATTTAATTGTTGTAATAAAGTCCCACATAAATGTCAACTAGGTTCATAAAATGATGAAGTGCAAGCATAGTATGTGCAAGAAAATGACATAAGTGTATCCTAACTTGTCTTTCAAGGAGAAAGAGAACTAGATAGCCTACTAAATATGCATGAACTTAAGCAAAGCAACCACTACTCCACACAGATGATCAATAACCAAGATAAAGAATCAACTACTTAAACTCTATTCTATGTATAAAAAGAAATCATATATTTAT
This sequence comes from Picea mariana, assembly GCA_032191745.1. Classification (NCBI taxonomy): domain Eukaryota; kingdom Viridiplantae; phylum Streptophyta; class Pinopsida; order Pinales; family Pinaceae; genus Picea; species Picea mariana. The sequence goes on along the minus strand of JASDQU010736687.1, from coordinate 117,443 downwards.
CAGTGTGGGAAAGGAATGAGAAACAAAATGAAAACATAATAACAATTAGTCAGGAAGATGTCTCTATCAGTCAACAATATCGATCCATTCAAGTCTCCATGTAATCACGTTACTGACCTAGAATACGACTAATCAGCTGGAGATTAATTCCTAATGACTAATCTTATTCTTAACCTAAAAATATTACTTCACAACATGCAGGATAGACTACAAGGTGCTACTGCATTCTTACCCACAGACAACAAATCGGTATGCAAGGGAATGAATCTGAAAGAGTCTTGCCACAAAGTTTGACACTTCAATTACTGGGTGAAGCAACAAAATAAAAATATCTTGTAAAGAAAACTTACAACTACCAGTGAGAAATGTAAACACACTGTTTTCACTCTATTAAAACTAAACTCGAATGTGAATGGACATCACGGACTTCTATTAAACTAAGATCTTGTCCCCTGAAATATCATCTCTTTGTTGCTAAAATACCTCTAGAGGTCACACCACACTCAGCAAGAAAATAAATCAAATCCCAGACACAAAATCCCATTAATAAGTTATTCCCTTAATACAACAGAGTCTGAATATAGCAACTAAATCCTTTGCAGATACAATCCATTCTTTCAACAATCAAAGAGTATTTAAAGCTTCTTAAGATGTGAACAGGTCATCAAAAAAATTATGTCTATACTTAATATTAATTCTTATTATCTTAGGATAAGAAATGAAGTGTCTCTCTTAAGCAGATGGAATTTACAGTGTGACCATGCATCTCATTCCAAATCTTAGAATTTACTCAATAAACTAGTCTTCATCAATCCATAGTCAATACTTTATCTATTTCATTATAACTCCAGGTTTTCACACACAGAGTAGATGATTTCAATATCTTAGTTTAGTTTATTTATTGGATCAGATGAGCTCTTAGCTTATTCATCAAGTGTGTGAAGCATTTATATTAGATATTTGTGGTTAAGTAAGCTGCCAATAAATTTTGGAATGTATTTAATCCTCAAGATTCTACAGAAAAGAGATATGCTTTGGTGAAATGCAAACATGTAATCATTCATTCACAAATTTGCATGTCCATATGAAAACATTTCCATTGTACTAAGGGAAGTTTGGTTTACAACTTATGAGAAATCCCCAATGGGTAAAGAGCATGCAAAACTCAAATAAAGCCTATGGTTTAAAGATCTCTCCACACAAATCCATTCAGAAATGCAGCTACAACAAAGTCAAGAATGAATAGTATACAAATAACTCAACTTACCAGGGGAGGTGGGCCCATGCCTTCCCAAGTAGTGAGCAAAAACGATTCAGTAACTCACCACATTATAAGCAGGAATAAATTGAAACTCTGATTAATATAAAATATAAATCCCTAATCTGCTCACAATATATCCATCACAATATACAAAAAAAGAGATAAGTAACATGGTCTTTTATTATATTCAACAAAGTGTATGTACAGATCAATTTTTACATAAATCAAATCCATCTATATATATCAAGTTCTGAGTATATTAGATTACATTTCTTTCCCCTATTCTCATGAACTCATGGGAAAAAATGACTTAACAAAACTAGAAGATCTTACTAACCATGATTTCCTCTATCTTTGGAAATAATTCTAACCTTCTGAGATATTGTTCATGTGTTGAGTTCATACCTTGATCTGGTGCTATGCTGGAAGATTTTCTCATGGATTTAGATTTCATGTAATAGAGGAATGTTGGGCACAGGGGAAATGGTCAACACCCATCACATTATCCATAAGAGAAATACCCATGTCGCTAACTCCATCCTGGGTGCATGCAACTAGGATAAGCCACAATCTCGGGTACCAGAATGCCTGCACATGTACTGAAAGGATAGTAATAGTGTGGAAACATTTGTTACATTGAAAAGGCAAGTTTCATTTTATCATTGGTAAACTATAGCCAAAATCTCCTAATCAATTTATCAAGAACTTAAGAAAATATTGAAATAAACAAATTTTACCTCATGTTACAATCAAGATCTTTAGGCAAGAAAAAGTGTAGTAATTGGAGGAAATAAGTTGGATTTCAATGCCTAGGTAGGGAAAAAATGGCCAAAAGAGGTGTATGGTGAGTGACATAATGGGACCCCAACATTACCCCCTAAACCTAATTATTTGCATGTACTCATCCAAAGAGATCCCAAAACTGTTCAAAATTGAAATACACAACCTTTTCAACCACTAAGACAGTCCTGCAACATTTATTAGGATGTTGAGGCCTGAGTTCTTTTTATCCAAGCTACCGCTCCTCCTTGGTTGTTTTGGATGAAGTATTCTTATGAATCTTTTTGTTGATCTTCTTGGTTCCATATTGAAGTTTCTCGATATCTTCCTGAAACTTCTTACTCAGGTCCTTTAACTGTCAATTTTATCTTTCAATACACCTATTCAAGACAGACAACTCCATGACTTCCTGTTCCAACTTTTCAAATTTTCTGCTTCTCTTCCTAAGTTTCTTTTCCAGGGGAATTTCACTAAAAAAATCATCTATTATGACATTTGAACCCTCACAATCCTCATATCCTTTCTCAGGAGGTCCAAGAATAATTATGTTGGAAGTCTTTGGATTTCAAGGTTGTTGTTTCTCCTTTTCAGTCATATGCATATCCTTCAACATTTCATTGTTACACCCTCCTTCTCCTGCAGGGGTGAACAATTGTGCTAGTTCATCTAGCTCAATAGGATCATTTATATGTTTCTCATTAGGGTTTGCAAATTCTGTACATGGTTGATATTGTTCCACAATCTTGGGGCACTTAGAAATTTGAACAACTTCAAAATGGGAAAGGTATCCTAATCATCACCATCAACAGGGATTGGGTCTTCATGTGTTGCAGCCTATGGGTACATGGGGGCTATCCCAACAATATTTGGGGCTTCTTTTTTTTCCATACGAAGCGTTATCCTATGAACTGGAGGAATCTCAATTGGTGCCTTAACCATCATAGTCTCCTTCTCTCATTTTCCATTCCTAGCTCTTTCTTTTTTCTATCGCTTATCCAATTCTATCAGTCCTTCTTCCACTGCCACAGGTATTATTTTCTTTCCATGTTGTTCATGAAAATTGTTTGATTTCTTTTCCACTAAAACATGTACCTTGTATTTCTTCAATAGATTTCCCAAGTCGCTCGTCCCCTCTTTCATTGCCACAGGGATCTTTTCCCTTTTCTGTCGTTTTCCCAAAGTGCTCGACCCCTCTTCCACTACCACAGGGATCTGGTCTATAAATGAATTCTCACGTAGGAACTGATCCCATGTTTTATTTATTTTGTGGAGCTCAGATTCCACCAATAGTTTAACTAACCCGTGATGGTAGAAGCTACTTTGAGGGTTTCGACTATTCCTCTTTACCATCTTAGACATTTTTTCTAAATTTTTTTACAGATAATACGGGAAATTTATCAGTTCCTTTGATTCAAAATGAAGTAGAATTCGAACATGATACTGGTATGTGAGGGCATACATTCCCTCAAAGGTTTCGTTCCTTTGAAAAATCGCCAATGGTGCTTTCCATTCATTCATAATGTATTCCCTTGAAAATCCCTTTTCCCAGCTCGTGTTTTGGTATTGCACCTTCAGAAACTGGTTGCAAATTTTCCTGCCAAGCGTCAATTTCATGAACCAGTATTCTTTGGTCCAAGGGAGGCCTATGACATTGGATATGGTTTCCTCTGTAACCTCTACTTCCAAATCCATGACCCTAGCCAATTGTCCATCGAAGCTCTGCGCAAACTGAATAGCAACTCAATCATTAAACCCCCGAAACTTGGTGAAAAGATATGTCATCCTGCTTCCTTAAACAATTTATTGAACTTATGATACTCAGGTATAACTTCAAGCACTCGCCGAGAGATGGGTTCATGTCGATCTACCACCATGATGAAATATAGGTTTGGATGAGGGTTTCACTAAAGATAAATTGATGAATACTCAAAGGGATGAGGTAGATGAAGATGCTTAGAGGAACGAAGAGGGCGTGGTCTTGTGAATGAGGATAATTACTAGGAGGGTGGAAATTTTAGCATAGAATGGCTACAGAATGATGGCGATCGAGGAAATGACTATAGCTGCATCTGGAAATGTTGTGGTGCACCATTTATCTTTGCGATAGGGTGATATGAATTCCATTCATGGTAATGATGGAGAGGTGACTCAATATGGGAATGATAATTCAAAGTTATGCAATGTAACGAGAATCATTGAAACGTTCTCGATTTATCTTATGAGAATATCAATTACTAAAGTTCGTGGTGAAAGTGGAATTTTTCATAAATCTGAGATTTTTTCACGAATTCATCACCCGTGGAATAGGGATAATACATATGAGTGGGTGAAATCTCGGATGATGTGAGTGAATAGGGATATAGTTTGCACGACATGAATATAGGGATGGAAAATCATCGTGCTACACATATGAATTATGGTTTTGGTTACCACATAATATGTGAATGTCCCAAAATTTGAAAGCTAAGTAATGAGGATGGGTCAGATTAGCATGATAAGTTGTTAAAATGATATCCTTTGTTCCTAACAAACTAAACAGAATCTTAAAGAAATATTACCTTGGAAAGTCATTACTCATTTTAATTGTAGATGCATAATTCTTATAGATAACGGAAGCAATAATGATGATGTTGATACTATTGTCATGTTCATGTTGTTGATGCTCAAGACTGAAGGAGAAAATCATACTTTTTCTCATGCAAGAATCTCTTTTAAAATGTGGTCACAGTAATCCAGTACTTGTAGTGTCATTCCTGTATAGGTGCGGGAATGTTTTCGAGCACCATTTTTCACTGATGCTCTTTAATCATGTCATTATTTCGCTCTGTGATCTATAAATGTAGTGCTGGAAGATATATTATACAAATTTAACTCAAAATTGGTTTAGAAAATATTTGAAACTTGGGGAATTCTGAACTTATTGGAAATAATGAAATTTGAAATAAAAAACTAAGCAGAGAATAGAATTATTGATGCTAAACTGTCATTTTGATGATGATGGAAATAACTGCAATGGAAGAGAAGAAATGGGGGGGTGGATAGCGAGATTGAGGCCATGTCCTAGGCTCTGTATCAAGAATCAAGTCTCACCTTTTAGCAGAAACCTACTAACAAGGAATAAAACCCCCTCTTTTTGAGACCATCTGAATTGTTGCAGCTACCTTGTAACCAACTTCCTTTTTATTCACACTGACTATCAAAAACTGTCATCTAGATCATAACTAAGTTTTCTTCACTACGACCTGAACTTCTGGAAATATGTATTATCGTCGAACATGGGTGGAAGCCATTGGATTACCAACCATTGATGAAAATTGTTAACCAATGCAATATTGTTAACCTTTGATGACGATGAGAGTCAAGGTTCCATTGGTAAAACTTGTTGCGAATGAATTAATGTGATGATGTCGAATCTCCTGCAATATCTGACAAACAGGAGGCATTAATGAATCCCCACATTTGTCAGCGAGGGAACCTACCATTAATGTATGCAAGCCCCTAAGAACCATTCAAATATCCAACTTTGATCCCCCAGATGATGTGTTGATGTCGATGAAAGAAAATATGTCAGAGGGAGAGTCTTAATGCACCCCTTATCATCTGATAAGAGAACAAATGAAATGATTTGAAGAATATGTAGTAAGGTCAGACAATTATAGACAAGAAGTTTTTATTCTGGGCTAATCTACCAACAAGCTAGTTTTCAGACAGGCACTTATCTAACCATACCAGTAAACTAATTTTCATGGTTAGAATTATTTTTTTATTTGTTATTATATATATATATATATATATATATATTATTATTATTATTTTTGTTATATTATTATTTTTTTTCATTTTTTTATGTACATACATTCAGAATGTTGAAAGAAAATATTCAGTCAGAGGTGGAAGAGGGGGAAGGAGACCCTCTTCCCACTAACTCCATTTCAGATTGTTGCAAAATATCTTGTACAAAGTTATCCTTGGATGTTGGTCGATGATACATCCTCAACCAATGGCCATTGACGACAAAAGAATGTTGTCGGTCATCAATTGTTGTTATCCTAACTGATCCATTGTTGAATACAATCTCGATATTGTAAGGCCCCAACCATATTGTAGTAATTTTTCCCCTGAAGTTCTTAAACAAAGAATCAAAAAGGAGGGCCCAGTCACCAGGCTTGAAAACTTTCTTCTTGATGAATTTATCATGGCATCGAGCTCTCTGTTCATGTACCAAAACAATGTGTTGGACTACATCTTGCCTACTTTCATCTAGCTCATTGAGTTGGGCTATAATTTATTTCTATGCCTCTAGTAGATCTATGCCCAGTTGTGCAATTGTCCTAAAGGTTTTCACTTGAATCTCAATAGGAAGAAGAACATGTTTTCCATACACTAGCTCATATGGAGTAAATCATGTGGTATTTCTCCATGTGGTTCTATAGGAGCACAATGCTTCCAAAAACATGTATTCCCAGTCTTTGTGATGTTGATGGACTGTATTAGTTAGGATTTATTCTAATACCTTGTTTGTAGACGCCACTTGCCCGTTTTCTTGCGGGTGATATGGAAAATATTTATAGTGCTTTATCTGGTACTATTGAGTAAGCGCTTGCATTGACTTAGATGTAAATTGTGTCCCGTTATCTGTCACAATTACCCTTGGAATGCCAAAGCAAGTAAAAATTTCTTCGTAAATAAAATCTATAACTGACTCTTAACTAGCAGAACGAAGGGATTTTGCTTATACCCACTTAGTTACATAATTAGTGAAAACTAAAATGTACCTTTTTTTTCCGTGATGAAGGAGATATTGGCCCCAAGAAATCCAAGTCCCATCTTTCAAAAGGTTTGACTAACACTTTGGGTTTGTAAGGGAATATCATCTTCTTGCACTAGCTTACCCATTCTATGACAGCTAACACAGCTCCTCACATACTTTCTGGCATCTTTGAACAATGTTGGCCAACAATATCCTTGAAGTCCTTTTATTTGTGAAATGGCCTCCAGAGGGGTTATCATGGCAGGCTCTCAGGATGTCATATGTTTCATCGTTTTGTACACATCTTCTGATAATCATGTGAGGCCCAATACGAAAGAGATCTCCCTTGATCCATGAATAAGTTGCAATGTTCTTGAGAATTTGTTGTCTTTCTCTCGGGGAAAGATGTTGAGGAAAGTTTCCTGGGGCCAAATAATTGGCTATGTGTGCAAACCATGAAATTTTAGTGGAAACAACAAAGAAATGTTCTTCAGAAAAACTATCATCAACAGGGGTATTTTCATCATTATTATGGATCTGAGAGAGAAAATATGCAACCAAGTTTTCTTTACCAGACCTATCTACTATGGTAATATTAAATTCCTGCAACAATAGAATACACCTAGTGATCCTACCATTTGTAATGGGTTTATTCATTAAAAACTTTATGGTAGAATGGTCGGTGTGAATAAAAGTTTCATATCACGTGATATAATGTCTAAATTTATTAATAGCATGCACGACAACTAAGAATTATTTTTCTGTGATGGTGTAGTTGAATTTGACTGGTGATAAGTTTTTACTATTGTAGTAGATATCATAATATAACCAATCATGTTTATGTCCTAAGACATCCCCAAGAGCAGTGTCTGAATCATCAGTACAAATATGGAACGGAAGGGTCCAATCTAGTCTCCTCAGAACTGGTGTTGTGGACAACTTTTCCTTCAAGATTTCAAAAGCAATTTGACACTGAGAATCCCACAAAAAGTTAGTATATTCAGATAACAATTTGTATATAGGTGCAACTGTCTTTATAAAATTTTCAATAAACCTTCTATAGTATCCAGCATGACCTAAAACACTTCTTACCTCCTTTGGTGAATGGGGTGCAGGAAAGTGCATGATGACCTTAATATTTTCTGGGTCCACTTTGATGTCCGAAGAAAAAACATGATTCCTAAGAAAAATGCCCTACTGTGACATCTTAATAGACATTTTATGACTCAAGGAAACATTATATTCCCTACACCTAATCAATACTTTTTCCAGGTTATCAAGTGGTTTGGAAAAAGAGTCACCATAGACAGAAAAATCGTCCATATAGATCTCAACACACTCATGAATCAAGTCAACAAAGATCCCCAATACAACTCTTTGAAAAGTGGCATGGGCATTGCACAACCCAAATGTAAAAACTCTATACGAAAATGTCCCTCAAGGGAATGTAAAAGTGGTTTTCTCCTATTCTTCTGGTGCAATATGAATTTGATTGTATCAACTAAAACAATCCAAAAAGGAAAAGTAATGTTTACCTGCTATGATGTCCAATACCTGATCAATGAAAGGCAGTGGAAAATAATCTTTGTGTTTCTTTATTAAACTCACGATAGTCAACACATATTCTTCACTTTATTTCCTTTTTAGGCACAACTACAAGTGGAGATACCCACTTGATATCAAATATAGGATATATAAAGTTAACATCTAGCAGCTTCTATAATTCTTCTTTTACTATGTCCTTTACGACAAGATGCATACAACGTTGTGGCTTCCTAACAGGTCTGGCATTTTCTTGAAGGTAAATATGATGTGTACATGTGTGTGGGTGAATTCTAGGCATGTCTTTATAGTCCTAGGAAAATGCACCAGAGTTCTTTTGTAATAGGCGGATTAATTGTTCCTGCTAATCAGAATCAAGGTCAGCGTTGATATTCAAAGTTTTTCCTGGGCTAATTTCAACATTTATGAAATAGGGATTTGTGGTCTCTTTGATGGATAACACAAGGAAATATGTAGTTCCCTTTGGATCAAAATTTTCCTGAAAATCTTTGTGAAAAATATGATTATAAGTTTGAGGTACTTCCGGAAACTGAGTACAATCCACAAAAAAAATAAAGAAGTTTAGAAAATCATCTTCTGATTGAATTTTCAATCCCCCCGCTTACTCGAGGGTTACAAAGGGATGTCAAATTTCTTTTTTTCTTTGATATTTAATTGCCACAATTTTAAGAGATTCAATTTATGCATCTAAGAAAGACTCTATTTCCCTGTCTTCAAGAGGTTCAATTTCTGCATTTTCACAAGATTCGAACACCTGCCAAGAGTCTTGTAGTGTTGGTTTGGCAGGTGGGTAAAGAGTGAGTTTTTTCATAGCTAGACCATTTGATATGGTCATATCCCCCGACCTACATCCAATGAAAGCGTTATTTGTGACCAACCATGGTCTCCCAAGAATGACAGGGTGGCCTACCATGTTGGTTTTAGGTTGGATAACTAGAAAATATATAGGATACTCCCAATAATTTAGAATTGTCAATATATCATCGAGAACCCCGATAGGCTTGATCCTAGATCTATCAACAAGTTCAAGAATCATGGGTGTGGGCTGGAGGGTATCCAATTGTAATTTTTCCCTGGTCATAACGATCATTATATTTATTGCATCTCCCAAATCGATCAAAGTATTTCCTATGGGAACTTCATTGATGGAAATGGTGACAATGGGGTTTCCAGGGTCTCCATACTTTTTCACCAATGGTTTCCTAGAAATTAGCTCAACCACCTGACCTGCTACATGGATAGTGGGGGGATATTTTTGTTTCCTTATAGGTTTCTTAATGAATAAATCCCTAATAGTTTTTGCATAAATACGAATATCCTTTATAGCTTGCAGTAGGGGTATTTTGACACAAACATTATGTAGCTCAGCTTCCAAGTCAAATTGAGAGAGGACTATTGGATTTTCTATGACCATCCTTTCTAGATAAGGTGGAATTTTAGGTGTTTGTGGATGCTCTATAGGAGTAGTAGATGTTTGTGTCTGAATGGAGGGAGTAACTATGTTTCTGGGTTGGTTGTGATTTTTTGGTTGTTCAGGAGTTTCCTCTTCTTCCTAAATGACAATCATGGAATCTCTTGGTTTCATGACTTTTCCTAATCTCAGATGTATATTTTGAATGGGAATAGGAGTGATCAGGTAAGTCGGAAAGGGTTGCATCTCATCATTAAAGGCGGGCTTTGCATCTCTATTGTTTGGATTCGGTATCGGTTGTGCATGCATTTGCATTGGTCTGGGAGGGTTTTGGTTTGCAGCCAACTGTGGTAATTGTGGGACTGTTATTTGGGTAGTCAGATACAATGATTGCATGGGTGGGGGGTATTGTGAGTAGTTAGGATAAGGCATTGGAAAATATTATTAAGGCATAATCCTGTGAGGGTTACCTCTCCAATTTTGTTGCCAAGGCTGAGTTTGACCTTGTTGTTGTGGCCAAGTGTTTTTCCATGGAATTTGAGTGTTCCATTGTTGTTTATAAGCATTATAGGGTGAAAACGATGATGAAAAAGGATCTTGGGACAAACCTTGGGCTCTTGGATTCCATGGTTTCTTTAGTACATCTTGAAAATAAGGTTATTCCACCTCCCTATTTTCTTTATATATAGCTTTAAGTCCGGGCAACGAGGGGTAATTCTCCATCTCATGATCCTCCACAGTAGATATTGCACAAACCTGCACATTATCCAATGGGAATTATTTGAATGGATGCTTCTTTCGACAACGGGGAAAAACAATATACACAACAACCTTCTCTTCTTCTTTCGTTTTATTAACTTGAAACATATTTAGATGATAACTAAGAGTACCAAGAATTTTGTTTTAAAAATTTCCAATAAATTTCCTAATTTTGTCCTTGATACTTCACCTCCTGCAACTAATTTTGTTACTTTTGGCAAAACATCTCTTATTCCCTTACCAGATTTTGCTCGACTCCTAGAATATCTTCTGCATAAGTCACAAATCTCAGCAAATGACAATTGAGAGATATCACCTGCACCCATCAGATTTAGCACATCAATGTATTGTTCTTGTATCCCTTTAAGGAAGATAGTCTCGATGGTATCATTATTTAAAGTACTTTGTTTGGTTTTATGAAGATTATAGAGAAACCTTTCTACGTAGTCTTCAAGACTCTCCTCCTCTTATTGTTGCATCTTAATGATGTCATTGTGGGATTCTATGGTCCTACAATAGTCTTGATATTTTTTAAGGAAAGTAATTTTCATGTCTTTCCAATATCAGATAGAGTAGTCTTCTTTTCCCATGAACCATCTTAGAGAAGAGTCTCTTAAGGTTGTTGGAAACAATTTTATTGTTTATGCATCATCAACATAATTATAGCTTCTACAAAGAATGTCAAACTCAAAGAGAAAAGTGTCTAGATCCTCTGTAACCATACCTCTGAAATTTGGAAGGATCGAAGGGAGGATACTTTTCATGTTCACATTCAACATTAAGTTAATTATGGGGAATCTGAAGGTGGTCTCTCTTTTTGGCTTCCTATTTCTTTCTTCTTCATATGCCATGTGGCCAAATATACTAAATTCCTATGGGCTTGGTGATAGTGGTGGATCAGCTACTAGATTTTGATGAAGGGTGAAGTTGTCTCCTACTTGCAATCCTAGTTTCCTCCCACCACAGAAGTTTCTACTTTTGAAATGACAATGTTGTGGAAGGTCTTAAGAAGTTGATATATATGCTCCTGGTTGACAGTCTGGTCTAATATTGGATAGATGTTTGAAACTGGCCTACCAACCTGTGGCTCTTCAATTGGTTGGTCCTAGGATTCTCCCTCTTTTCCCTGGACCTTTTCCACTGTTTGTTCATATTGCGTGGTGGTCACCCTTGATGTAGAACCCTCCCTTTGTGAGCTTCCTGTGTATATTTTAGCCAAGTTAATAGGAGGGGTTTTATTGCTACCAAATAAATTTTCTGGAATATCAATTTGTAAAAATCTACCCTTGATATCCCTAGGCCTAACCATGAGTTAAAAATATGCCAGATAGGGTTTGTAAGGACTCACAATAGTGGAAACGTAGGTTCTTACCTTTCATCTTACTGTCTTTTTGCCACCAATCTGGAAAAAGAAGATAACTCTCATAGAAAACAATCAAATTGTGAAACAAAAAATAGCTTCTTATCGTTTACCTTTTAGCAGTTCCCTAACAATGGTGCCAAAATATTGTGCTATTTAATTGTTGTAATAAAGTCCCACATAAATGTCAACCAGGTTTGTAAACTGATGAACTACAAGCACAATATGTCCATGCAAATGACATAAGTGTATCCTAAATTGTCTTTCAAGGAGAAAGAGAACTAGATAACCTAATAATTATGCACGAAATTAAGCAAATCAACCACTACTCCACACAGATGATCAATAACCAAGCTAAGGAATCAACTACTTAAACTCTATTTTATGTATAAAAAGAAATCATCTATTTATCAGTGCGAGAAGGGAATGCGAAACAAAATGAAAACATAATAGCAATTACTCAGGCGAATGTCTCTATTAGTCAACAATATGGATCCATTCAAGTCTCCATGTAATCATGTTACTAAACTAGAATAAGACTAATCAGTTGGAGAGTAATTCCTAATGACTAATCCTATTCTTAACCTAAAAAACTTACTTCACAACAAGCAAGACAGACTACAAGGTGCTACTACATTCTTACCCATAGAAAAAAAATAGGTATGCATGGGAATGACTCTAAAAGAGTCTTTCCACAAATCTTGACAGTTCAATTAGTGGGTGAAGAAAAAAAATAAAAATATCTTTTAAAGAAAACTTACAACTACCAGTGAGGAATGTAAACACATAGTTTTCACTCTATTAAAACTAAACTCGAATGTGAACACACATCATGCAATTCTATTAAAAATAAGCTCATGTCCCCTAAAATACCATCTCTCTATTGTTGCAATACCTCTAGAGGTCAAACCGCACTCAACAAGAAAATAAATCAAATCCCAGAGACAAAATCCCATTAATAACGTATTCCCTTAATACCACAGAATCTGAATATAGCAACCAAATCCTCTACAGATACAATCCATTCTTTCAACAGTCAAAGAGTATTTAAAGCTTCTTAAGATGTGACCAGGTCCTCACAAAACTTCTATATATACTTAATATTAATTATTCTTATCTTAGGATAAGAAATGAAGTGGCTCTCTTAAGCAGATGGAAGTTATAGTGTGATCATGCATCTCATTCCAAATCTTAGAATTTACTCAATAAACCAGTCTTCATCAATCCAGAGTCAACACGTTATCTATTTCATTATAAATTGAGGTTTTCACACACACATTAGATGATTTCAAGATCTTATCTCATTTTATTTATTAGATCATATGAGCTCTTATCTTATTCATCAAGTGTGTGAATCATTTAGATTAGATATTCGTGGTTAAGTAAGATGGCAATAAATTTTGGAACATATTTAACCCTCAAGCTTCTATAGAAAAGAGCTATGCTTTGGTGAAATGAAAACATGTAATCATTCATTCACAAATCTACCTATCCATATGAAAACCTTTCCATTGTACTAAGGGAAGTTTGGTTTACAACTTATGAGAAATCACCAATGGGTAAAGAAAGCACAAAAATCAAATAAATCCTATGGCTTAAAGATCTTTTCACACAAATATATTCAAAAATGCAGCTACAAAAAAGTAAATAATAAATAGTATACAAATAACTCAACCTACCAGGGGAGGTGGGCCCAAGCCTTCCCAAGTAGTGAGAAAAAACGATTCAGTAACTCACCACATTATAAGTAGGAATAAATCAAAATTATGATTAATATCAAATATAAATCCCTAATATTTTCACAGTATATCCATCAAAATATATAGAACAAGAGATAAGTAACACATTCTTTTATTATATTCAACAAATGGTATGTACAGATTAGTTTTTAAATAGAGAGAATCCCTCTATATATATCAAGTTTTGAGTATATCATATTACATTGCTTTCCCCCATTCTCACGAACTCAGGGGAAAAAATAACTTAACAAAACTAGAAGAGCTTACTAACCACGATTTCCTCTATCTTAGAAAATCATTCTAACCATCTGAGATATCGTTCTTGTGCTGAGTTCAGACCCTGATTTGGTGCTGCGTTGGAAGATTTTCTCATGGATTGATATTTCGTGTAATAGAGGAATGTTGGGGGAAGGGGAAATGGTCAACACCCATCACATTATCCATAAGAGAAATACCCATGTCGTCAACTCCATCTTGGGCGCACGCAACTAGGAGAAGCCACAATCTCAGGTACCGAAATGCCTGCATAGGTACTAAAAGGGTAGGAATAGTGTGGGACCAATTGTTACATTGAAAAGGTAAGTGTCCTTTTATCATTGGTAAACTATAGCCAAAAGATCCTAATTAATTTATCAAGAACTTCAGAAAATATCGAAATAAACAACTTTTACCTCATGTTATAATCAAGATCTTTAAGCAAGCAAAAGGGTAGTAATAGGAGGAAATAAGTTGGGTTTCAATGCCTAGGTAAGGAATAAATGGCCAAACGAGATGTATGGTGAGTGAAAAAATGGGAGCTCAACATAAAGGTAAGGCAAGGCATGGGAGGGAAAGGTCTAGGTATATGTATGGGAAGGAAAGGTAAGGAAATTGAAAGCATGGAAAGGGAATGTAAGACATGGAATGGAAAGTCAAGACAAGTAAAGGCATGTCATGAAAATAAAAGGCATGGCATGGAAAGGAAAGGAAAGGAAACACAATTATGTGCAAGGCATGACATGGGAAGGAAAATCATGGCATGGAAAGGGAAGGCATGGCATGGAAAGTCAAGGCAAGGTAGGGAAATGCAAGGCAAGGCAAGGATAGACATGGAAAGGAAATTAAATACATCCAAATACATGGCAAGGCAAGGTCTAGGTAAAGGTCTAGGTCTTGGTATAGGTCTAGGTCTAGGTATGGAAATGAAAAGAAAGTCAGTGCAAGAAATGGCAAGGAAAGCCAAGCCATGGCAATGCAAGACAAGGCATGGAAAGAAAAGGCATGGAATGGAAAGTTAAGGAAATGCAATGCATGGAATGGAAAGGCAAGGTATGGCATGGAAAGTCATGGAATGACATGGCATGGGATGGCAAGGAAAGGAAAGGAAAGGAAAGGAAAGGTAAGACAAGGAAATGCTAGGCAAGCAAGTCAAGAAAAGGAAAGGAAAGGAAATTCTATTCATTTATCACATACTATGTTTTGGATGCTCCATCCACTTGGCATATTGTACATTCATCCATGGAGTTGTATACCTTGGAATTCAAACATGTGGATTGGTTACATGCATGCACATTCTTGGCGGGAACATTCCATGTGGACACTTGACATTTGAATTGGATTGATGCCTATTTTTTGTGGTGCATCCCCTTCATGAGATTTATTTGGTGCATACTACTACTATTTTTGGATGAGGGTGAATTTATTTGGAGAGGATAATGTCCACATATTGTAACATGGTCAACCATGGATTGAGGAGATATCTAACTAATACATTATTATAATATTTATTGGACTTTTCATGGAGTTAATTAGAAAATAATAATATTTTATTGTATAAGAGAAGAGACTCGCTCTATAAAGAAGACCTCTCTCTCTCTCTCTCTCTCTCTCTCTCTCTCTCTCTCTCCATTGTAAAGGGTGGAGAGTCTGGATATTTAGGTGCTCTCCCCTTGGGCTACATTGTACAGCATTTTGGAAAGCTCAATGGAGAATTTGAGGTATATTTTCATTTGATGTGAGGATTTGTTGTGCACTTATATTTTATGTGTTGATTTTGTATTAGGAAAACCTTATAGAATGTTGTGATTTCCATTTTAATGAACCATGCTTCATTTTGGATAGAGTAATGTGAGGTTTCAACCCTATTATTTCTATTATGTTTATGTTAGCCTACATGATTCCTATGATTCGAGGAGTATTAACTAGGATGGGACTTAAGTCTTCCACCAAATTTAGGTCTTAGAGAACCATCAATTGTGTATAGATTTATAACTTAACAATATTTTTCACCATAAGATATTTGTTAATGAGTAATGAAAGTATTTATAATCACTTTAGAAAAACTGAGCTATTTTTATTGACATAGACTTCCTTAATAATTTAAAAAGTAATTAATCAAATTAAGTAAATTATTACAATGATTAGTGCAATAATACATACAAAATCTATTTGAATACTCAACCAAATTGAGAAAAAAATTATTTCATTTCATCAAAATTTCATAAATCTATCAAAATTTTGTGAAATAGTTTCTGGAACCTAAAATATTTTTGTATAGTCTTCAATGAACATCTCTTATAATAAGTGGATTTATTGAATATTGTAAAGGTAATTGTAGTTTCTATTAGTTAAATGTAAGTTATTGAATCTGCAAACTCATCAAAATCTACATTGATGTGTTAAGTGATCCTTCTATCTTTCAATGTATGAGTTTCTCCTTCCAACTATTGAAAATTAATATTCAACTTATCATACTAAGAGATCTTAAATTGAAGGTTATAGGAGATTTTGAGTTTGACATTTCATCTTCTCATCATGTTTTCACTATCCCAAATCCATCCATAATCCCAAAGTGTGAATTGATTTCAACTCATGGATTATTATGTTCATGTTCATGTTCATGATATTCATATAGGTTTCCCCCTTTATAAAACATTGTGAATCTATGTTTCCTAGGAATATCCTTGTAGCAGTATTTTTATGTGGAATTAGCTCTTATAAGAATAGAGATAC
>JASDQU010736687.1:61071-100688 GCA_032191745.1 Picea mariana | reverse complement strand
TATATATATATATATATATATATATTGTAAAGGTAATCGTAGTTTCTATTAGTTAAATGTAAGTTATTGAATCTACAAACTCATCAAAATCTACATTGATGCATTAAGTGATCCTTCTATCTTTTGATGTATGAGTTTCTCCTTCCAACTATTGAAAATCAATATTCAACTTATCATACTAAGAGATCTTAAATTGAAGGTTATAGGAGATTTTGAGTTTGACATTTCAACTTCTCATCATGTTTTCACTATCCCAAAGCCATCCATAATCCCAAAGTGTGCATTGATTTCAACTCATGGATTATTATGTTCATGTTCATGTTCATGATGTTCATATAGGTTTCCCCCTTTATAAAACATTGTGAATCTATGTTTCCTAGAAATATCCTTGTAGCGGTATTTTTATGTGGAATTAGCTCTTATAAGAATAGAGATACAAAGTTTTTTCTGAGAGTTATCTTTTGAGAATAGATTTTTTTAAATCCATTATGATTAGATTTATTTATTTCAATTTCATATATAACAAAAAAGAGTGGAAATCAAAACACTTTGAAATTCATTAAAAACGTGCCAGGAAATATATATATGCAACATTGTCTAAACTATACATTTTTTACAAAATGACAACAAGTGTCCTTGATCCGGATTTATGAGAGAAAAAAAATGAAATACATATATATATATAACATTAAAATAGATATGAAAAGAAGAATAACAGAGATACAATGGAACGTAACTTCTATTAAATAAGAAATATGTTGAAACTGTAAAATGTACAATGAAAACAATCTTGCTCGAATGGTGGCATCTAATCTCTTAGAAGAGATGTGGTGGCTATGGGAATTCATCTGAGCACCTTAAAAAATGAGGCTTCCAGAACGTTTTATCATCCATAGGTAATTATAAACCATAGACATCCAAAAACCTAACCCTAGGAGATGAAGTGCCAAAACTCATGTGGGCCCCGCTGGGGTAAGTTGGTACATCAACTTCCTAGGGTTGTAATTTTTCCATACTATCTTATTTTTAGGCATTTTATACCTCGTTGGAAAGGTCTATATAAGAAGTACAAATTATGATGGGGGTCATGGCATGCCATTGGAAAACCTTGTCCCCAAAAAAGTCCAAAAAAATTCCAGTTATGGCCTCAAAATGGCCTTGGAAGTTTGGGACTCGAAAAACTATAAAAAGAACTGCCAAAATGAAAACTATAACTGCCAAGATGAAATTTGTATGTGAGCCAGCTGGAAGAGGTGGGTGGCCACTGATATCTACTTGGATCAATCCTTCCTCCTTATAAATAAATGTTCTCCATTATGTTGAGTTCCCCCATCATATGATGAAATTTTTGCTAAATTTGGCCCCAAGTGAGCTACTTTCCTTGGTGTAGGAGTTGCCTCGCTTTGAAAAATTAATAAAGCTCAATATTTTATTGGCGAGTTCCCTTGACCTGTGTGTCCACAATATTATAAATGGATTCATGTTCCATGCACTCATGGTTGATATCTATTGGTGTCAATTGTTTTGCTACCTCAAAGGTGTCTAATAAGAGTGGAAAGTATGGCAAAAGGAGGTCCACATTAAACACTAGGCACAAGCAAGGGAAGGGGGGAATGTTGAGATCAAAAGAATTATCACCAATAGTCTTAGTGATGGTGTAAGGTACATATTAAAGTGGAAAAATATTTTGATGGGTTCCTATAAGGCATTCTTTCTGTAAGTGCAACCAAACTTTATCTCCAACCTAAAACTTATGTGGAAACCGATGTTGATCATGGCATTGCCTGTGTTTGTCATTGTAATTCTACAAAATATCATGAACTTGTTGGAAGATGTGCTAGATTCATTCAATTAATCGGGTGGCTTTGTCAGGTTCAGTTTGCACATAGGAGGATTATTCCTTTGTGGACACAAGAGGTAGTGCAACATCCATGGGACCCAATGGTTGAAATCCTGACCCCACCTGAAAGGGGCCATGGATAGTTGAGCTATGTATGGCTCTATTGTAACTATGTTGAACATAGGTAAAAATATCATCCCATGTGTGTGGATTCTTGGAATTGTACATGCACAAAATATGCACAACCATCTTGTTGAGGACCTCGGTTTGGCCATCCACTTGGGGGTAGAAGGTCATAGATTTGGTGAGCTTGGTGTCCAGTCGTGACCATAAGCTCGACCAAAATCTGTTGAGGAATTCATTGGCCCAATAGGAGAAGATGGTTTGTGGTATCCTAAAATTTACCCACACTAATTCAATGAATAGGTTGGGAGTGGCCTATGTTATGATTCTCTTGTTGTAGGTGATCAGAATCGTCATCATTGAAAATCAATCAACAACCACATAAACATAGTCATTTCCCTACTTGGTTGAAGGAAGGCCCAACATGTAGTCCATCGATATGGATTCCTATGGAATGTCAAGAGTAGGAATAGGGTTGTACATTCCTTATTTCTTAATTTTCAGTTTCATAATGACGCGGGTCGTGCAGGACCTTATATACTTGCTGACATCTTGCTGGAGTTTCATCTAATAGAAATGTTGTTGCAACACTACCACTATATTCTCTACATCGAGGTTCCCTTCCACCCAACTATAGTGATCTTCCTAAATCAGCTTCACTCACTCGCTTGATGGAACATAGAGATTGTCTGGATGGCACAACAACCCATCCTCCAGATGAAAATCAGTGACAATTGATTTGTGCCTAACATCTGGTAGGTAGTGGTGAAGTTAGGATCTCGCTCGTAGAGCTGGGGCCATCCAGAGGTCTCATGTCCGCAGGAGTGTATCATCATGGTTAGTGCGACAATTGGAGGTCGGATAAGGAAGTCAACAACGTGGTTGGTGCTCCCTATATTATACTTGATGTTGAGATGGAATTGCTCCAAGTATATGGAGCACTTCTGATGGTGGTCATTTTGCAATTTTTCTTGTATCTGCATGAACTAAAAAGGATTATGATCAGTGTGGATGGCTCTCTCCTTCCCAAGAATGTAATGCCTCCACTGCTAGTAGGCTTGTACAATAGAGTACATTTCTTTGTTGTAAGTGGGGTTCTTACACAAAGTATATGATAGTGTCTCACTTTGATAGGCCACAAGATGTACATGTTGAGTAATAAATGCGCCCACAACATAGTCTGAAGCATTTGTCTGAATCTCAAAAGGATGTTGTAGGTTGGGTAATGAGAGCATTGGGGCTGAGCACAAGCACTACTTAAAATCATAGTACACTTTTTGTTTCAATTCGCCCCACATAAATATTTCCTTTCCACCACCCCTGGTCACTTGGATAAGGTACCATGTAATGCGGGATAATCCCAACATCAATCTATGATATAAATTGGCAGGGACTAAGAAGCTTCAAAGCTCAGTGAGTGTGGTCAGGGTTGGCTAGTCACGAATGACCTAGATCTTGGATGGATCAACATGCACCCCATGCTCATCAACAATGTCGCCTAGGTGTTGGACCATGTTCATGTTGAAGGAGCATTTTTCCAAATTTACATATATCTTGTGTTTCCGCAAAGTCTGAAGAGCCTATTCAATGTGTTGCAAGTGTTTCACCTAATTCTTATTGATGATGAGGATGTCATCCAAATACACCACCGCAAAATAATTGGTGAAATGCTACAAGATATCATCCATCATCCTCGTGAAAGTTGTTGGGGAATTTGTTAAGCCAAAAGTCATGACCAACCATTCAAAAATAACTTCTTTGGACTTGAAGGTAGTCTTCCATACATTGGTATACTCTATTGGGACTTGGTGTTAGTCGGACTATAGATCAATATTACTGAAGTATTTTTCCCCCTTGAGTTGGTCAAGGAGATTGTTAATTAACGAAATCAGGTACTAGTTCCCAACTGTGATTTTATTTAGGGCCTAGTAATCAATGTAGAGTCACCAAGACCCATATTTCTTCTACACAATCATGATTGGTATTCCATAAGGTGATGAGATTGGGTGGATGTGCACATTTTTTAACAACTCTTGGATCTGTCACTTTATTTCCTCATTTTCTAACAAAGAGTGGTGATATATTGGCCCATTGGGTAGCAATGCACTGAGCGTCATATAAATTGAGTGCTTGACCTCACATTGAAGAGGTACCCCAATGGGTGAGGCGAATATTTCTTTGTATTCTTCCATGACCTTATCCACTTGTTGTAGATGCATAGAGAGACCTGTCGCAGATGGCATGGATGTGTTTGCATCCTTCCTCTCACTTTGAGTGTGAATCATGAAGAAGACAAAATTCTTGGTCTGAGAGATGACCTTTATGCATTTCTTGGTAGAGATAAAGGAAATAGCGGTAGATGAGAATACCTCTGGTATCCTATATAATTTCTAGTCCAAAGTAATAATAACACTATAAGGCCTAGAATCATATACATCACGATGTTTCCATAAATAAGGTTGGCCCAAAATAACATCACAAACTTCAAGGGGGGTGATATCACACAATACCTCATCTTTGAAGGGATTGATGTCATAGGCCAGGTGACACTATTGGTTGACGCAGAGATTGCTATCTTGGAGGAGCCATCTGATGGTGTATGGTTGTGAGTGTGGTGATCTTAGCAGATCCAACTGCTTGACAACCTCTACTGAGATGAGGTTCTTTTGGCTATTGATATCAATTATTAAGTGTAGTGGAGTACCCTTCACCCAAAGTTGTAAATGAAAGAGGTGCTCACCTTCCTTTGGTTCATCAGGTTCATCGGGATGGACCTTAGTGGTGGTAGAAACAGTGGCACTAGGCTCTGAATCAATTATTTGTCTCCCTTTTTTTGGTTCTAACTCAGATTCAGATCCTACATTTGATTCATAGGCTTTCACCGCAGCCACCAATGACTCCTTTGACCAACATTCAACAATGTTATGGAAAGTGATCTTATCGAACTTTCATCATTTCCTAGTGTATTTCTTTTTCTTCCCATTGCCCTTATTGTTTTTTAGTTTTGAATGGTTTTCCTAAGACTGTCCATCCTTTCTATGCCCTTTTTTCTATGGGTTGGGGTCACCTTTTCCCCACTTCTAGTGTTAGGGGTTTGCAAACCCAAACTGCCATGTCTTTTGCTTAAGATTCTGCTCGATTTTGACAACATATCGATAGGTCGTGCCCAAGTAAAAAATGTTAAGAAACCCCATTTGTTTCTGGATGTATTTGTTCAAATATCCACAATACTTTAGCATCATATGTCACTCACATTCTTTGATACCCAACTTGGTGTTCAAGGCATGGAAGACATTGGTGAAATATGATGTTGTTTGGTCCCTTTCCTGCCATAGTGTGGTCCATCTTGTATATAAGTTGTCATAACTTCCAACATTCTAGTATTGTTCCTTAATAACATCCCTGAAGGAACCCCAAGTGGGTGCAACTAGAAATAATGTAGATCCCTTTGTTTCCTTTTTCTCACCAAAAGTATCCCACCAATATTTGACATGGGGGACGACCTTGAGGAGTGAAAATGTAATATTTTCTCTATCAAAAAAATTGTGGACAGAGAAATGCCCTTCTAGAAGGTTTAACAATTTGTCTACAACATTCACATCTGTTTGACCTTTAAGTATAGGAATATCAAAATTGATTTGTATCTTGAAGGGGTGGTTCCTCCACTTGAATTAGATGTGTCGTCTATTGGTAGTCGTCAGAGGATTTGTGCAAAATTATCCATCATATCGTTCCTTTTTCATGAGAGGGATTCCTAAAGAAACAGTTTAAAGGGATATCCTGCACCATCATCTCTCTCTTCTTCTCCCATGGGAGACCGTCAGGTTCAACGAGGCTGATCTTGCAAAGGCTCAATTAGTTCAAGTCCCAACTGTTTATACCCTAACCTTGTTGGGGACATGCATAGAGAAAAAAATGAAGAGAAGACCACTATGATACCACTTATCTGGATTTATGAGAGCAACGAAATGAAACATATATCTATAAAATTAATAGAGATATACAGAGAATAATAACAGAGATACAGTGGAACTTAACTTCTATTAAATAAGAAATCTGTTGAAACTGTAAAATCCAGAATGAAAACAATCTTTCTCAAATGGTAGTAGCTAATCTCTGAGAATACATATGGAGGCTATGTGCATTCATATTATCACCTTAAAAATAAGGCCTTCGAGCCTTTTTATCATCCATAAGTAATCAAAAACCCTATACATCCAAAAATCTAACCCTAGGAGATGAAGCACCAAAATTCATGTGGGCCTCGATGGGGTAAGTTGGTACATCAACTTCCTAGGGTCGTAAATTTTGTATACGATATTTTTTTTAGGAATTTTATACCTCTTTGGAAAGGTCTATTTGAGAAGTAAAACTTCCTTCAGAGGTTAACATATATCATTGGCATCCCCTAGCCTCTCAAAAGTCCAAAAAAACATCGTTTAGGGCCTCAAAATGGCCCTGAAAGTTTGGGACTAAAAAACATGTAACAAAAAACTACCAAAATGAAAACTATAACTTCCAAGATTAAATTTGTATGTGATATAGCTGGAAGAGGTGGATGGACACCAATATCCACATGGATCGACCCTAACATAAAAAATTGCCATATGGTGGCCTAGATACAAAATGGAAATCATTGGTCACTCATTGACCATTGCACCCTTTCCACCCTGACGAGCATCCTGAAAATTGATMTCTCTTCTCTTACTCAAAAAATCACCTCGAGTGGTTTTTCACCGGGGCATGGTTCATCTCTTCAGAAACTACACAAAGAAAAAGCATTGTTATACGTTTTTTTCCACAATGAATTAAAATAATTATGAAATAATAATTTGTAATACAACATAAGACAACTCATCGTAGATGGTACTGAAAATCACATTGTTGTTACCCTCCTCCACCACCCTAATGTCTCAACGGTTCCACTCTGCGTCACTTACAAGGATCAAATCATGAAATTTAAACAAATACATTTAAAATCAATTCCATCCATGATCCATAAAAATTTATCATCAACAAACTATCTTATAGTGAATATATCGGGCATCGATGGAGAGCCAATGGAAAGTGGAGCACTCAACTATACAACCTTCTTTGAGGCAGCATCTACTTTGTCAACCTTAGTGGATGGTGCATATGGAAATGGTTGTGGGGGTGGGTGACATATGGGTGCATCCACTGTGGATGGATGTGATGGAAGAGGTGGTGTGGGTGGGTGGATTGCAGGTGTAGACACTGAGGATGCATATAATATTAAATATGGTGGGAATGGGCAGCGATGAACCCCCACAAGATGTACAAGTGATGGAATAATGCTTGGCCTAGAAATAGGTAACTCAAAATCTACGATAGGGTGCCCAAGGACTGGACTAGTAATATAACTGGAAAAAATGTCAACAACCTACAAACATATTAATATCATTTTTATTAGTACCAAATAAAAAAATTGAAAAACATAAATACAACAAATTTGATATCTAAACGAGATTTAATTCAACACGTGATAACTATGAAGCAGCTAACTTGTCCATTCTAGGTTAACATTGCTCACCACTACCTAGTCCCACAGACATAAGAACATTGTTAATTTAAGGATGCCAAAAAATAAAGAAATCACTATGGTGAATTTACCAAATGTGACACATACCTATGTATTTGGTACAATAAATGACTAGGATACCTCTACTACTACATCAGTAGTGGAGAGAAACACTAATTTATTTATCGGCATAGAGGGTCTGCTATAAGGGTGTAGCAACTGCAAAACATTATACAATAAAATATCAAAATAAATACATGTAATATTATATAAATATACAATGATAAAGAACATTGAGATGGTTAAGATACTAACCTCCTCCATGAATCTTTGTTTTGCACTAGCCTCCATAGGCCCATAGCAATTCTACTCACAAATCAAGAATATGTGAGGCTCACATGAACAACTTCTCTATCCATGTTCCCTTTCCCCAGTTCACTATTCTCTAGGGGTTGAATGTTTGACCCCTATGTCAATGTCATGAGTAGGCACCTCCTATCAAGATAGTGCAACAAAACTAGCATGTTGCACTAGACTTCTAGTCAAGGTTGATAAAACTACTTATGTTTTCTCCAGGCCCTATGTGATGGGAGGATGTTGGAAAGGGGGTTTAGGCCTTCTCCTGGGGGGATGAGGAACTAGCATGGGATCATTCCTAGCACACTCTTGGTCATGTCCAGACCCTCTACCTATCCCCTAGAAATCACTAATGTCGAACTAGTTCACACGGTGACCCAATACAAAATTTGTCCATAATTTTCTCAAAACATAAAAATGTACCTCCCTGTTATTGGAGGGAGTTTTATCAAACACCATGAACCACCTATCCATCCAGTTAGGATTAAACTACGGGAAAATGCACTATTCCATACAAATTTGTTTATTGTTGATAGGTGGTTGTTGTCTAGTTCAAGGATCAATAAAAAGAGACATCAAATCTTGTTTTGAAATACCCAAGTATCTAACTTGGTTTTATCCCAGTTCTAATCCTATAAAACTAGAACATTCTATCCATGTATTAAAAAATTATAGTTAATTTCCCTTGGCCACTTGCGATGGATGATACAATGAAGTATAATGAAGTGGCCAAGGACAATCGGCTAGGTTCTCTTGTGCCACTTAATTCATGGACAAGTGATCTCAAGGTGGCCAACCCCTCATCAATTTGTGTGTTTATGATTGGTCACTATGATGGGTTGAGTTTTTTTCTGCCTTGGTCTACTTTTTGGGGTTCCATTTTGATAATATGAACGACAATTTAATAGGGAATGACATTTAAATTAGGTTGATTTTTTTAATTAAAATAGAAAGTTATAAAAAACATGCAAATACATATTTTAAGAAATTAAAAAATAAATAAAACAATCATGCGCACATGCATGGACTAATTTTTATTCATAACAGATTTCCATTTTATATTGCAAACACTATGACAATTTGACAGATGAAGAATATATGATAGAAGAAAAAATGTGTATACCATCAACAAGGATGATGAAACAATACAATTATTTCCATTGAACGATCAAGACCCTAGAGAATTTTTTCTAGCATTTGCAAAGTTCCTAAGCATCATTAAGGAAATGAAGAAACCTTATGATGTTGTTTAGAGAAGAGTTTAGCGAGGAATACAACACAATAATATTCTCCTTTTAGACAAAAAATGAAGAGCATTCATGAAATTTATGAAAAATAAATTAGAACTTATGGAAGTGCACTTATGACAAAGGTATTACAAACAACAACTTCATCTGAGGAAACTAGAGGAAAGAAAGATTACAAACAACCCATGAATGTAGAATATGATTTAATGATGAAGAAAAAAAACATTGGATCTTGTTTCTTGTCCTAAATGAATAAATGTTAAAAGTTCCAAATGGGTTTATTAGACAAAATTTAATTCAACTGGGTCATAGAATTTCCCAACATGGCTTTTTTAAGCTACCAAGTATGTTGGGCATGTTGGAGGTTGATATTAAGGGAGGCATAGATGCAAAACGTTCCCCTCCACTTCTATTGTTATTGTAAATTCTCTAGAGTTATTTTTAGAGCGAAAACTTTAGGAAATAAAAGAGGTGACTCTCTATGAATTTTCTAGACCAAATTTGTTTAGAAGATTAGAAGTTTACATACTTTAGATTATTTTAGAAGATATTAAGTTAACTGAATAAAATTAAAAAATAACTAGAGCGAGAGGAAAATTCCAGCATACGTGGGTTGAGTTGGACACAGTGGAAATATCTTAAGACTTTGCTTGCTTCTCTGCTCCTCTCTAGCTCAATCAAAGAAAAATTTGATGTGTCATCTATGCAAATGGGCACAAGTCACATTTTTAGTCCCTTAAGAAAGTGCACAATAGGAACATGCAAATGTTATTAGGAACATGCATGTGTTCTTAAGATTGCACATGCATTCTCATCAATGCGTCTATGTGTCATGCTAAGTGGAGGTTCAATTTTTTTTTAACCTCTAACATCAAGAACGTGTTCACGTTCTTGGGAATGCGCACGTGTTCTTGTGGGTCCGCATTCCTATTGACCCTCTTGAAACATTTTTGTCCACCAACTTTGTTCACTCATTCGGATATTAGTTATGCCAACCTCTTCGACTAACTCAATATGGTTCTCAATATGGGAAGTCTTCTTATGATTTTCTAGGATTTTCTAGGCCCTAAACTTCTAGGTGCATTTTGAGGCCCTTAAAAATATTTTTAGAGAAGAGATGTGGGCCTGTATTTACATTTGGAAAAGTGGGGCCATGCTAATTTATTGTTTTTCTTAGCTAAATATTTCTGATTGAATATTATGTGCACCAAATATATATTGGATGTGAAAGTGACATTCTCAAAATGTTGTTGTAGAAACTAATGCCAAAAAATAAGTTTTGGCATTTCAAAACACCTTTTGGCACTTTTCCTCCTAGGATTAGGGTTTTGGACCTTTAGGGTTATTTATTTATGTTAAAAGGCCATCCTTTCGACCTCTTGTATTATATTTTTATGAATGAGTGTAGTCGCTTGTTATCACATGAAGTTGTTAAGGGTCAATTTCATCTTTGGGTTTTTAATTTTTATCCTTAGTCTTTTTTAAGTTTTACATTTCATCTTCTCCTTATGGTTTTATTAGGTCTTAGCACAAAATAAATTTAAGGTTGAATGTTGGCCCATACCTTTGGTTTATACCTTTGATTTATACCTTCATCTCATCACACGAATAGACAACCATCACCATCACCCTTATGCCACCACTAGTCTGACATGTCACTGCCTCCACTATGCACTCAAACCCCTCCACTCTGTTCCTCTACCCTTTAGAAGGTCAAATCAAATTAGTTTTAGTATGTTGCGAACTCATCAGGACATTTCGTAGCACATCTTAACTACAACTTCCCTCATTACCATTATTTCACTTATGAGGATTGTGTCATTTGATCTCATTGTTTTCAACATCCATGATTTAAAGGAAATAATTTGAGATTTAGTCATTAAGGTTGTCTAACTGTTTTATCAAATATTTGAAAATTTCTCATAGTTCGGCTCTGCAAAAACTCCTAAGTTTAGACATGCAATGATGAATCTGCTACAGACTGGTTGGCGAAGGGTAATTGGAGGTTACAGTTGTTGCAAGAGGTCTCATGCAATCTAAAGCATATCTACTGCCAAACCACGGTGATCAGGATTTTATGAGAAGAAAAAAATGAATACGGATTATTAAAAGATGTTTAACACAAAATAATAGAGATACAATAAAACTGGTTTTCTATTCAAGAAGGAAATAAGTTGAAACTGTAAAATGCAGCGGAAAACAAGTTTGTTGGAATGGTGGCGGCTTATCTCTGAGAATATATGTGACGTCTACACTCATTTGAAAGAAGATGGTTAAAATGAGGCTCTGAAGGCATTTTACAATAAACAAGGATTTAAAAAACCCTAGACATCAAAAAACCTAAACCAAGGAGATGAAGTACCAAAAGTCATGTGGGCCATGTTTGGATAAGTTAGTACATCAATTTCCCGGGGTCATAAATTTTTCATACGATCTCCATTTTTGGCACACGATATCTCATTGGAAAGGTCTAACCGAGAAGAAAAAATCCCCAAAAAACGTCGTTTGGGACCTCAAAACGGCCCCGGAAGTTTGGAACCTGAAAAACTGTTGAAAAATCCTCAAGGTGGAAAACTATTTTTCGAGCCAGTGTATTAGGTGGGTGGCCATCGATATCCACCTGGATCAATATTTCCTCTTTATGAAGCAATGGTCTCCATTGCATTGAGTTCCCCCTTTAGATGAGGAAATTTCTATAGAAATTGGCCCCAGGTGAGCCACTTTCCTTGGTGCAGGAGATGCCCTGCTTTGACAACTCGATAAAGTTGGATCCTTTGTTGTCGAGTGCCCTTGATCTGTGTGTACACAATCTGATCACTAGATTCCTATTACATGTAGTCAAGGTTGAGTTCTTTTGGTGTCAACTTCTCTTCTAACTTTTGAGGTGTCGAATAATGGTGGGAAATATGCTAGAAGGAGAGCCATGTTGAAGACTAGATGCAGACCAAGGAAGGGGGGAATGTTGAGCTCAAAATCATTGTCACCCACAACCTTGGTGATGGTGTACGACCCATAATAGAGTGGGTGAATCTTTTGATGGGGGCTTGTAAGGCATTATTTCTACAAATGCAACCAAACTTTGTCACCGACCTGAAAATTATGTGGCACCCGATGTTGATCATGGCGTTGCTTGTACTTGGAATTATACTTTTGTAGAATATCCTGAACCTGTTGGCGAATGTGTTGGATCTGCTCAATGAATCGGGTGGCTTTGTGAGCTTCTGGTGGAGCAAGGGATGAATTGACCGAGGTGGTCACCAGGGGTAGTGCAACATCCATGGGGCCCAATGGTTGGAATCCCAACCCCACGTGAAAGGGGATATGGCCAGTTGAGCTATGCAGGGCTCGGTTGTAGCTATGACTGACATAGGGAAGACTCTCATCCCATGTACAGGGGTGTTTTTAATTGTACATGCACAGGATATGTACAACCATATGATTGACAACCTTAGTTTGGCCATCTGTCTAGGGGTGGAAGGCAGTGGATTTGGTGAGCTTGGTATCTAGTAGTGACTAGAGGCTCGACTAGAATGATATGAGGAACCAACTATGACGGTCTTATATAATGGTTTTTGGGATCCCAAAATGTACCCATACTCGTTCAAAGAAGCTCTTAGTAGTGGCTTCTATTGTGATGTTCTTCTTGCAGGTGGCTAGAATCGCCATCTTGGAAAAGCGGTCAACAACCACAAAAACACAGTCATTTCCCCTCTTGGTGGATGGGAGGCCCGACATGTAGTCCATTGAGATAGATTCCCATACTCTTTAGGAGTAGGAAGAGTGGTGTACATGCCCTGTTTCTTAGTGGTCGGCTTGGCAATAGCACAGGTAGTGTAGGACCTGATATACTTACCGACATCTTGTCAATGTTTCGGCCAGTAGAAATGTTTCTGCAGCACTGCCATTATATTTTCGATGCCAAACTATCATTCCACCTGACTGCAATGAGCTTCCCAAATCAACTTCGTGCTCACTTTATGGAATGCAGAGATGGCCCAAACAACACAACAACCCATCCTGAAGATGGAAATTAGTGACCACTGAGGTGGCGCTCAACATTTGGTAGGTGGTGGAGAAGTCAGGGTCTGTCTCGTAGAGGTGGTACCATTCAAAGGTCTCATGGTCGCAAGAATCTAGCACCGTGGTGAGTGTTGCGACTGGAGGTTGGATGAGGAAGTTATCAACTCGGTTGGTACTTCATGTTTTATACTTGATGTTGAGGTGGAACTATTGTAAGTATGTTGACCACTTTTGATGGCGATGATTCTATAATTTTCCTTGGGTCTGCATGAACTGTAGTGGCTTGTGATCAATGTGGATGACTGTCTCCTTCCCAAGAATGTAATGTGTCCACTAGTGGCAAGATTGCACAATGGAGTACATTTCTTTGTTGTAAGTAGGATACTTATGGACAACATATAATAGTGTCTCACTATGATATGCCACGGGGTGGTCATGTTGAGTGAGAACGACGTCCACAACATAGTCTAAAGTATCTGTCTTGATCTCAAAAGGATGTTGCAGGTTTGGTAATGAAAGTACTGGGGATGAGCACAAATGATTCTTCAATTCATTGAAGGCTTTTTGTTGGAACAGGCCCCACACAAACTTTTCCTTACTACCACCTCTTGTTGCTTAGCTGAGGGCCCGTGCGATATGAGAGAATCCCAACACGAACCTGCAATAGAAATTGGCGAGGCCCAAAAATCTTTAAAGTTCAGTGAGTGTGGTTGGGGATAGCTTGTCACGGATGACCTAGATCTTGGTTGGATCCACATGCACACCATGTTGAACAATGATGTGGCCTAAGTAATGAACCTTGTCCATGCCAAAGGAGCATTTTTACAAGTTTGAATATAGTTTGTGTTGCGGAAAGGTGTGCAGAACCTATTGAATATGATGCAAGTGTTCCACCCAAGTCTTGTTGTAGATGAGGATGTCATCCAGATACACCACTGAAAAAGTATTGGTGAAAGGTCATAGGATATCGTCCATTGTCCTCATAAAATTTGTTGGAGCATTTGTCAAACCAAACGGCATGACCAGCCATTCAAAAATACCTTCTTTTGACTTGAAGGCAGTCTTCCATACATTTTTATGTTCTATTGGGACTTGGTGGTAGCCAAACTTCATATCAATCTTACTGAAGCATTTTTCCCCTATGAGTTGATAAAGGAGGTCTTTGATTTGGGGAATCAAGTACCGGTTTTGGACTATGATTTTATTTAGGGTTTGGTAATCAATGCAGAGTCACCAGGTCCCATCTTTCTTCTATACCAACACGATTGGGCTCCCACAAGGATATGAGATGGGATAGATCTACCCCTTGTGGAGAAGTTCTTGTATCTGCCTCTTAATCTCCTTGTTTTATAACAGAGAGAGGTGGTAAACTAACCCATTGGGTTGTGGTGCACCTGGGGTTAGATCGATGGGATGCTTGACCTAGTAGTATAGAGGTACCTCGGTAGGAGAGGAGAAGATATATGAGTATTCTTCCATGACCTTATCCAATTGATTATGTTGTGTGGAGATATCGACCATAGAGGCCCTGGATGTGGCTACAATATTTCACTCACTTTGAGAGAGAATCACGAAGAAGACAAATTTCCTAGTCTAAGAGATGACCTTCCTGCATTGCTTGGCAGAGATAAAGGAAATATCACTAGGAGGGACTGCCTCGGGTATCCTGTACAATTTCATGTTCAAAGTAATAATAACACCACGAGGCCTAGACTCATATACAACATGATGTTTCCATAAATAAGGTTGGCCCAAAAGAACATTACAAACTTCGAGAGGAGAAACATCACACAATACCTCGTCTTTATAAGGCTTCATGTCGTACGACAATCGACATTGTTGGCTGACGCGAAGATCGCTTTCTTGGTGGAGGCCAACCGCTTGATGACCTCTTCTAAGATAAGGTTCTTCTGGCTACTGATATCAACGATGAAGTGCAGCGGGGTTCCTTTTACCCACATCTATGAATGGAAGAGGCGCTCTCCTTCTTCTGGCTCGTCTGGTTCACCATGTTGGAGCTTGGTGGTAGAAATGGTGGCACTAGGTTCTGCATCAATGATCTATCTTTTTCTTTCTAGTTCTGAATCAAAGTCAAAAACCACATCTGATTCAGAGGCTTTCACTTCAGCCACCAACAACTGCTTTGAGCGGTAGTCGGAAGTGTTATGCCAAGGGCTCTTATGGAAGTCTCACCACTTCCCGGTATCTTTCTTTTTATTTCTGGTGTCCTTCTTTGATTGTGGCTTGGAGTGGTTGTCGTGATACTGTCCATATTTGCTCTGTCCTTTTCTCTGTGGGTTGAGGCCACCCTTTCCTGGATTTTGCTGTGAGGGGCTCCCAAGCCCAAATTTTTGCATCTTTTGTTTGAGATTCTGCTCAATTTTGATGGCATATCGGTAGGTCATGCCCAAGGACTAGATGTCTAGAAATTCCATTTCGGTCTAGATGTGTCTATGTAGAGAACCATGATAATTGAGCACTAGATGTCTCTCTGAATCTTTGATACCCAGCTTGGTGCGCAAGGTATGGAAGATATTTGTGAACTTTGGCACTGCTTGGTCTCTTTCTTTCCACAGTGTGGTCCATTTGGTATACAAGTCATCATAATTTTCAACAAGGTAGTATTGTTCCTTAATATCATCCCTGAAGGATTCCTAGGTGGCTACGACTGTAAATAATGAGGGTTCCTCTGTTTCCTTTTTCTCACAGAAATTTTCCAAACAATCTTTGACATGGGGAATGGATTTGAGGAGCGCAAAAGTAATCTTTTCTCTATTCAAAAAGTTATGGAAAAAAAAATACCCTTATAGTAGATTCAACCACTTATCTACAACATATGCATCTATCTGACCTTCAAATATAAGAATATCGAAGTTTATTTGTACCTTGAAGGGGGCAGCGCCTCTGCTCGAGGAAGATGTGTCACCTGTTGGTAGACGTCAAAGGATTTGCCCAAAACTATCCATCAAGTCGTTCCTCTGTTGCATGAGGGCTTCCTGAAGAAACATTTTGAAAGGATCTCATGTCCCATCATATTTCTTTTCTCCTCCCATGAGAGGTCGCTTGGGCATCTGAGATATTTTTTCCTCAAGAGAAACAAGATCGAGACCCAATTCTTTGTTCCCTGACCTCGTTGGGGACATGCATTAAGACAACAAGGAGAAGATGACTCTGATACCAATGATCCATATTTTATGAGCAGAACGAATTGAATCTAGATTATTAAAAGATGCTTAACATAGAATAACAGAGATACAATAAACTTGGTTTTCTATTCAATAAGGAAATAAGATGAAACTATAAAATGCAACGGAAAACAAGCTTGTTGGAATGGTGGCGTCTTATCTCTGGGAAGAGATGTGATGGTTGCGCTCATTCGAAATAATATGGTTACAATGAGGCTCTAAATGCCTTTTACAATAAACATGAATGTCAAAAACACTAGATGTCCAAAAACCTAACCCTAGGAGATGAAGCGCCAAAAGTCATGTGGGCCTCATTTGGGTAAGTTAGTACATCAACTTCCCGGGGTCGTAGCTTTTGCATACGATCTTCATTTTAGGCGCACAATATCTCGTTGGAAAGGTCTAACCGAAAAGAAAATTTTTCGACTGGCTTAGTTCAATGCCTTAGGCAATCACCTGGGCCCCAAATCCCCAAAAAACGTCGTTTAGGTCCTCAAAACAACCCCAAAAGTTTGGAACCTGAAAAACTGTCAAAAAATGACCTATGTGGAAAACTATTTTTCGAGCAAGTGGAATAGGTGGGTGGCCACCGATATCCACCTAGATCACATGGTGTCTAGGTACTCCTTGAGGTTTTTGAGCTATGTTGAATATCGGATTAAATATATTCTTGTGTTTCCCTCCAGGGTGCTGCGAAATGAGGATTCACATTACCAACCTACCCCTTTTACCTTACTATCAACAATTCTCAGCTAGTTGCAGTATTTTCAGCTTCTTTACTAAAATTGAGCAAGTCTTGCTGTCAAAACCATTTTTCCTATCTCTTTCTTGGCCCTTGTTGTTATATTGCGAAATCTGCTACGGATCCCCTGTTCTAGCACTGTGAACCTGTGCATAAAAATCGACATCATATCCTCTGATCACATAACCTGCATCAACTCATTTCCTTTAGATTTTCAATTGATTTTTAAAATCTAAAGTATGTCTACATTTGAAATTTACAGAGCCTTGTTGATTAAAATGGTGATGACCTTGCATGTTGGTGAATTATTAGCTTAAAACTTTGGTCGTTGCTTCCTCCTTGCAGATCCATTTTTCTAAAGGGTTTTATTCCTTCTTAGCCATCACTTTCCCTTCCATAAGTTCATAATTCAAATAGGCAGGAAAACTCTGAAGCCTTAAGAAGAAGCTAGCTTTGAAAAAGACCATCATTCCAAACCCTAAGACCTTTTTTCTTTGTTTGGCATGTCACATTGTAATATTCCAGATATAAAATAGTATGCAGAACAAAAATAATTAGCTAGAAATGGTAGATAAACAATGATATAACCAGAACAACATCACAAAAATACAAGAATAATACCAAAATAACACCAAAAAGAGCACGTTGATTACTAAGAGCAATGTTCACGCACCTCTTCGAGGGGGAAACCTCCAGCAGAGAAGATCTCTATTACAATAATATACAAGAAAATGCTTCTCATCCTTTTATTCCTATTTATACTAAATCTATCTATCAAAAGAAGAATCTAGAGGACCATCTAGAAGTAAAAGATTCTATTAGGTCTTCTTACATTTGAATTATTCCTCCTTATTGCTAGGCCTTATTAATATTGACCTTTATTACATGGAAATACATTATTCTACCCACTTGAGAGATTAGGTAGCTTAGGTCCCTAGCATGCCCTGCCCCTTAGAATCAACCTTGTGATGAGGAAATTGCTGCACAATGGTAGAGGACTCCTAGGTGGCATCTACTATAGTTGTATCTTTCCACTCGCCTAACACTTCCTTTATGGTACGTTGATGAAGACGACGCTCCCGCTAGTCCAAAACAACTTGTGGCTGGAACCAGATGGATCCTTCTTCATCCAACTTGGGAAGGTTGGTTTGAGTATGGTACTTAGCTCCAATCACCTTCTTAAGAAAGAGACATGAAAAACACGATGGAGCTTAGAATGATTGGGTAAAGCTAACAAATAGGCCACCTGTCCAACACGCTTGAGAACTGTATAAGGACCATAAACTTTGGGTGCCAGTTTCTGACAATGTTTGACCTTGAGTGAAGTTTTATTATAAGGTTGCAGTCAAAGATATACCTGGTCTCCTTCAGTAAATTTCCATTTTGAGTGACCCTGATCATCTTGTTTCTTCATGCAATTCTTAGCCATGTCCAAATTCTCTTTGATGGTACGTATAATAGCCTCACAAACTATAAGTGTTTGGTCAACCGCCTGGACCTTTGATACACCTGGCATGTAGGAGAGAACTAAAGGTGGATGTTGGCCATATACTGCTTCAAAAGGAGTCATGCGAGTAGTTGTATGGTAAGAAGTTTTGTACCACCATTCATATAATGGTAACCATTAATCCCATTGATTTTTCCTTTTAGAGGAAAAACACCACAAATAAGTCTCCAAACACTTATTGATGACTTTATTTTGACCATCAGTTTGGGGATGATAGGCGGTGATGAGATGCAATTGGGTTTCCTGGAGTCTAAACTATTCTTTCCGAAAATTGTTGGTGAAAGTTGGATCTCAATCAGAAACAATATAATGAGTCATGCCATGAAGCTTGAATATATGATCCATGAAAATTTGAGCCATAGTTAATGCTATAAATGGGTGTTGAAGAGAACATAAATGAGAATACTTGGAAAGACAATCCACAACCACCATGATGACAGAATTATTTTCTAATTTAGGTAATCCCACAATAATATCCATAGAGATTTCCCTCCAAATAGTGGGTGGAATCGAAAGCAGTTGGAGTGTGTGAGGAGGCCTAATGGTTTCTCCTTTGTTGTGTTGACAAACATTACATTCTGCTACAAAAGTGTGAACATCCTTTTTCATACCATCCCAGAAAAAAAAGAACGTTTGAACCGGTCATAGGTTTTGGTAAACCCTGAATGCCCAGTTGTAGGAGTAGAATGAAGCTCAAAAAGGCCTGTGGATTTAAGTTGTGACTGTCTACATAAATAAAAATGACTTTTGTAAAGAATATAATCATTGTGCCAAGAGTACCCTCTGGAAACTGAAGAGTTGGATTTCAATTGTTGGATCATATATGATATTTTAGGATCATGTAGCCATTCTTGGTGCACATCTTAGAGCCAATCTGGTACAATGAACGAGAGGGAAAAAAGGGACCCTTCATCTTCATATTTTCGAGAAATAACGTCAACAACCACATTTTATTTTCCTTTCTTGTAAATGATCTCATAATCATAACCAAAGAGCTTAGTTGCCCATTTTTGTTCTCATGGGAGGAAGGTCGTTGCTCCAGAAAATACTTGAGGCTTTGATGATCTGTCTTAATTTGGAAGTGTTTCCCCAGGAGATAAGGGCACCATAGATCCATTGCATGGAGAATAGCCAACATTTCCTTTTCATATATTGATTGGCCCAAATGGAGTTATGACAATTGTTTGCTAGTAAAATCCAAAGGTTTTCCTTCTTGCATAAGGATAGCTCCAATTCCTCTACCTGAGGCATCACATTTTGGACAAAGGTTTTTGTGAAATAAGGAAGGGCCAATACCAGAGTAGTACATATAGTTTCCTTCAAATATTGAACATCCTGATACACTGCGAGAGTCCAAGTGAAAGAATTGTTTTTAAGGAAAGCAGTGAGAGGGGTCGCAATATTCCCATAATTCCAAACAAACTTGCGATAATAGTTGGTTAAACCCAAAAAACCACGCAATATTTTGATAGTCTTGGGGCAAGTCCAATCCTGTATTGCTTCAATCTTTTTAGCATCCACCCAAACACCAGCCTTTCCAACATTATGACCCAATTACTCTACTTCTGAGGCTCCAAAGGCACATTTAGAGAATTTGAGGAAAATTTGGTGCTGCAAAGTAGATGGAGAATTTGATCCACATGGGAAATATGATATTGCCAAGTTTTACTATAGATGAGAATATCATCAAAGAAAAGTAAGACAAAATGACGGATAAAAGGACGAAAGACATGATTCATGAGGCTTTAGAAGGTGGAGGGGGCATTACATAGGACAAAGGGCATGAAAAAAAAATCATAGTGACCCTCATAAGTTTGAAAGGCAGTCTTGGGTATGTCAGTTTCTTGTATACGTACCTAGTGGTAGCCAGAACACAGATCAATTTTAGTGAAGTACTAAGCACCACTGAGCTCATCCAAGATATCATCAATGACATGATTGTGGAACTTGTCCTTGATGGTGAGCTTATTGAGGGCACAAAATTCAAGACACATGTGCCAAGCACCTTCTTTCTTAAGTACCATGACTAGAGGGGAATAATAAGGGCTAGTAATGGGGTGGATAACACCCGTTTGGAGCAATTCCTACACTATTTTCTCAATTTCATTCTTTTGGGAAAAGGGGTGATGATAAGGGAGAACATTTGGAGGAATACTTCCAGGAACAAGGGAATGGAATGATCATCAACACCATGAGAAGGAGGAAGTCCCTGAGGGGTGGATAAAACAACTTGATGTTTGTAAAGGATAGCTTGGAGGTCAGGATGCACAGAGGGTGTCTCAACGGTTTGAATAGAATGGAGCTGAGAAATTATACCAGAGTGGCCTTTATTGAGGAGATTTTACATACAATGAGAACTAATGATATCAGGAGAACCAACTGTGAGACCTTGTAATTGATACTTTGTCCTTCCTATTGGAATTGGATGGTTAATTCCTTAAAATCCATAAGAATGGGACCTAAAATGCATAACCATTCAACACCTAGCACAATCTCACAACCTCCCATGTCAATGGAAAACATATGAGATTTCAATTGGTAATGTCCAATTTGAAGAAATAAATTTTCACAATGCCCATCACATTTCATGGACCCACCATTGGCTATCACGATTTGAAAATTATTGATAGCATGAATATAGGAATTGGTTTCTTTGGCAGTGCGACGATGAATAAAATTGTGGGTGCTACCAATGTCTACAAGGATTATGACCTTCCTTTTCTTAATGTAGCCAATGAGCTTGAGAGTTTTTGGGGCCAAGAATGCAGTGAGGGAATGAAAGGAAATAAGTGGGTCAATGTCAGGTGGGTCAATAGGCTCCTGGGTGGCATCGGGAAGGGAGGGTTCTTCAACCAAGGGAACTATCACATCCTCTTCAGGAACATCTTCAGAAATGGCCATAAATAGTTTTTGTTCCTTACACTTGTGCCCTGGAAAATATTTTTCATCACAATTATAACAAAGACCCTTCAATTGGCGTTCATCCATTTCATCCCTAGTTAGTTTATGGACCTTGAGGGGAGTGATATGGGTGTTAGGATTAACGGGTTGAGGGCGAGGAACAAAAGGGGGTTTTTTGTTATTGGAAAAAACAACTTGTTAGGCCTCTTTAGCACGTTGAGTAGCTTCCAACCAAGTTGGAGGGCGGGCCATGAGAACCTTGGATCATATTTCATCCTTGAGACCACTGATAAAGAATTCACAGAAGAACGCATTTAACATGCCCTCTGTACGAAAGGCCAAATGCTCAAAAGCAGTGATGAAGTCTTCCACTGTGTCAAACTATTTCAACTTGGTCAAACGACTGAGATAGTGAGTATCAGTATCAAAGAGATAATAGAGATCAACAAAAAAATGGATCCAGGAAATATACCCCCAACGTTAACTTTTTCTCCCTTGTAACTATTGTCAGCGTTCATGATCTAGATAGAGGACAACATAGCAAAGTTTGGCCAACTCGTCAGTAATGCCATGCAGAGAAAAATAATTCTCCATTTGAGTGACCCAACCTGTTGGATTAGACCCATCAAATATATTGACCGCTACGTGGGGAAGACAAGGTTCATGATTAAAGAAGTTGGAGTGAAAATGCGGAGAATCAGAGGAATCAACAACATCGAGTTGTGCTGATGAGGAAGGAACCATAGGGAGGTTCAACAATTGATTGCCAACATATTGGATGGAGGTCAATTGGGTTGTGAGGTTGGCTTCCAGGTTGTCAATGAAGGAATTGGTAGAATCCATATGAGATGTGAGATGTTCGATGGAGACATGGGCTTGATTGATGAAAGTTTGGAGTTATCGGTTGTGAGTGGTGGCCATTTGGAGAGGGGAGTGCGGGTAAGGGAAAAAATGGGTGGGTGGGAGCACAAAAAATAAATAATTAGAAGTGATAGGTACCACGACGATCAGTGCTTGAAGGGAAATATAATGGGATAGGTGGAAAAATAGGGAAATTGGGAAGGGGTCAGGTCCACTGAAACAAAAAGGATTAAAAATGAAGGGTATGACTGCGATCAGGGAGAAAAGGGGAATCCAATGGAATAGGTCCCAAATAAGTGTGTTGGTGGGACCACTATACTCATTTTTTTTTTACTCTTACAGAGTTATACTCCGGCCTGAAGAATACTGTAGTGAAGAAATGCACAAATGCTTAACCAAAAGAAATGTGTAGTAATTTCGCAACCAGAATGCAGAAGACATTGTAGCACGGAAATAGATCTTGTTGGTTCTATTTATATTTCCTTCCCAAGGGTTAGGGTATTCAAGGGTTTGTCCTGTTCTATAGCTCTTTGATATACGTGCAGATTCCAACAATAGTACTCGGCCTAATATCTCAGGGCACCAACTAAGGAGGCTAGACCGTACCCTTAGTCGTACTACCCGACTACCCAGGTGATAGAGAGTATCTTCTCGAGTGTTGTTCTCAGTGGCACTATAGAAGTCAAGTGGTCGATCGATTTATCTATGGAGGGATTCATGAGAACTAGGTTGATACATATACAGGTGTTTTATGATGCGCTACCACTCGAAGGGGTACCAACAGGGGTTACAAGGGTGGCCAATAGATATGCGCTTAAGTACCACTTGAATTTCTTGTGTGTATGAATCCCCGATTTCGGGTTTATGCACATAACAAAAAATCTTTGTAGCTTAAAGACGTCGGAATACGTCTCTACCATGAAAAAATTTAACCCACAATTTTATGTCGAGGAAGGTGCTCTAATACCACTTGTAATATTCTAGATATAAAATAGTATGCAAAACATAAAGAATTAGCTCGAAATGACAGATAAACAATAATATAACGAGAACAACATCACAACAATACCAGAATAATACCATAATAACACCAGAAAGAACACTTTGATTACTGAGAGCAATGTTCACTTGCCTCTTCGAGGGGGAAACCTCCAGCAAAGCAAATCTCAATTACAATAATATCCAAGACAAGACTTATCATACCCTCTATTCTTATTTATGCTAAATCTATCTATCAAAAGAACAATCTAGAGGAATATCCTTCTAGAAGCGAAAGCTTCTATAAGGTCTTCTTACATTTGACTTATTCCTCCTTATTGCTAGGCCTTATTAATATCGACCTTTATTGCATGGAAATATATTATTCTACCCACTTGAGGGGTTAGGTAATTTAGGTCCCTAGCACACATATCTCAGATTGTTGTATTATTTTTCCTCCTATTATAAGAAAATGGATACACCTCGGAAAAAGAAGTCTCGCAAGGGTGGGAGTGTATTCAAGACCGAGCCCTATGATATGCAGTTGTTTTATTTTGAACCTCTGATCAGAGAGGTTTTCCATAGGGTTGGATGTTTAAATTTATGTCAGAATATGCAAAGGGAAAACCTTGAGGTAGCCAGAGAGTTTTCCTTAAATGTTGATGGCACTAAAACCAAGGTGGGAACCCTTGAGCTGGAAGTATCTGAAGCCACCATTGTAGCAGCCATTGAGATACCCAACACTGGTGAAATATGGTTTAAATCCATGACTCTTAATGCAACCTTCTATAAAGAGTTCCTCAACCTAGAATGTCAGGGAGATAACCTATCAAAGGGAGTTCTTAGGAGCCAATTGGTTGAGGGATTTGACAAGATGTTAAAGGTGATCCAGAGATATTTTACCTATGAGGGAAGATTCAATATGATTTACCGATACCACATTATAATTTTGTTTCACTTCACAGGAAAATACCTAATGAACATCCCTTTTTATTTGTTTAGGAGTATGGAGAAAATGGTGGACAGGGTGCAAGCCAAGTCCAAGGTTGTGGACACAAGTGTTTTCCACTCAAGGTTGATTAGGATTCTTGTGATGGAGGAGTTGAAGAAAACAAACACAGCTTGGGAGAAATTCATTTCCTATGCACATATCCAACTAGATGTAGCCCCTACTCATCAATCTAAGATGCAGAGCCCTTTGCAAGTTCATAGCTTCGTTCACATAGAAACAAATAAAAAGATAAAGGGAAAACACATTGCCAAATATGATGAGGATCCTAAGGAAAAATAAGAAGAAGAAGGGAGAGCTCACCACTCTCCTCAAAGGGAATTTTCACCCCAACTAGCTCCAAAATTAGCAGAAATTCCCTCAACTAAAACCACAGGCAAAAAAGAGAGAAATTTACTCTTCCCCTCACCTACTATTGTAGTTGAGACTAAAGCCAGGAGGCCCTTCACCAGGTCATCATCCAAGAAGGAAATTTTTGAACAAGAGGTCATAACAAAAGCTCCTATCAAGAGGAAGGATAAGGGTAAAATTGAGACTATTGAAAAACACATTGAAGTCATAGACATAACTACTCCCCGTGAGAACCCTACCTTCAAAATATTGATCAGACAGCTCATAGATGCCAGAAAGGAGGTTTCTCTCCTGAAGGAAGAAGGGTTGGCTAAGAGGAAAAAGTTGAAGGATCTTATGGATATGTATAAGAAAAACATTGATCTGGCCAGGTTTACAGCAAAGAGATTTCTACCCCTTCATAGGCAGCTTAAAAATCTATACAGGAGGAACACAGATTTACAATATCAGTTTAGAAAGCTCAATCTAGAGTTACAACCCTTCAAAGATGAGTTAGCTCAAAGAAATCTCAATGTGTTAGCTCAAGATGCAACCAAAAGAAGTACCAAACAAAGGAGGTGAAGCAGAGTGGATGAAAGACCCTCGATTTTGAAGATGGGCATCCTTGCATTGAAGTTTTTGTGGGAGGTATCATGATTATACCTTCTTAGGAGGCTTCTACGGGATTATACACCTTTAGCTAAGGTTTTTGGGTATTTTTGGCTCAAACTACACAACACATATATCTACAGGACATATTTTAGCACCTGGCACTGCAAAATAATCTACATAGGCAACAGTTGCAAGTTTGCTACAGAATGTGTTGTGAAATGGTTTACACATACAGAAGTTGCAAAGTTGTTGTGAAATCCACTGCAAAATGATCTAATCAGATAGAAAATGCAATCTCTCTACGGAATCTACTGTGAAATAGTCTACACAAGCAGATGCTACAGAGTTCTCTATGGAATTCGCTACGAAATCTGCTATGAACTGGCTGATATAGTCAACACTTTAGGATTCCTTTCCAATTCCTATTTTGATGGGTTTTGAGAGAATCAGCGGTCACCAGGTGGCTAGTGGAGCTTAGCATAGATGCTTGGAGGTCATTTGGAGCTGGTGGACACATGGAAATGAAGGAGATGTGCTCAAGGGACATATCAGTCAGAAAATATTATGGTGTTAGGATGGTTACCAACACTTTCCCTATTTTTAGAAGTTTGTTTTTTCCACTTGTACAAATGTAAGATTTTGAGTTTTAAGTGGGAGAATCCTATGTTAGAGGATCTAGCTCGAATTGTATGATGTCACTCATTGTTTAGACTATAAATGCAGCATTAGAAGGA
This sequence comes from Picea mariana, assembly GCA_032191745.1. NCBI lineage: Eukaryota > Viridiplantae > Streptophyta > Pinopsida > Pinales > Pinaceae > Picea > Picea mariana. Next base: position 74,703 of record JASDQU010736687.1, on the reverse strand, counting down.
CATTTTTGGGTTTGAATGGTTGAGCATAGACTCCCTTATGTAATGTTTTGATGTAACAGAACCGGACTCTAGTTTTTATGTATGACATCTGAGACATTTTGCCTAATAGAAGTCAACTTTCTTTTCCATTATCTTACTTCTTTATTACTTTGATTTTCTCATCATTGAATGATTCAATTGAGATATTATAGTTGTGTTACAAAGTATGCTTGATTGTGATGGTGATGTAATTATTATCAGTGTTTTAAAGTTTAGATCAAGAAGTTCTTGTGTATGGTCTTTTTCTTCACTTGTCTTATAGTAGGGCCTAATGCTAATCGTATACTTATTCATCCTTCTCATTAAATTCTTCCATCTACCCACACTTATCTTTAAATAACTGACTGAAGTTAGGCAAGACCTCATTTGCTTATGTATTCTTTCCTAGAATTTTTTGTGTTTGAGCATTGTTATGCTGAGTTTTATCCATTTGACACTTTATCATAAATTTACCATTACAAACCTATTTGATGGGTACTGGGCTTATCCTTTAGCAGTCTGAGGGTGACTCTTAGTGCTAACACCGCTATCTCTCTCTCTTCATAGATAAGCTACCACCATTCTACCCAATTTTTGTTCTACAATATTACACTATTTTATTTATTAATAGAAGTTGGCTTTCCACTGTGTTACTGTTCTCTCTTCTATATTTATATGTTTTTTTCAATTCATTCTCTATATAATAAATATTAGAGATAAATAAAAAACTTATGTTATATACTTCATCAACAAGAAATTATCCCCTATAGAGTTAAATTATATGGTAACTAAAAAATAATTTATTGTTGTTGTTTATTCTATTAATAAGTTTTGTCATTAAATAACTAGCTATCCTATATTTATACATACTAACCATTCTACCATTCACTATTTTATGAACAAACCCATTACTCATGGAAGAGTGGCTAGGTGGTTATTGTTGCTACAAGAATTTGACATCACCATCCTCGATAAGCCTAGAAATGATAATGTTGTGGATGATTTCATTTTTAGGCTCACTAACGACGGGGATACTCTTCCTATTGAGCATGTCTTTCCTAAAAAGAACTTATTCACATTATCCACTAACATTTTGTGGTTTGTAGATATTGCTAACTTATATTTGGCTACAATAAAAATCTTGACATACTTCACACCAAAGGAATGACAAATAATTATTAGGAAGAGTGCCAAGTATTCCTAGGCTCAAGTCTATCTCTTTCTTAAACGGACAAATCTTATAACCCGATGCTCTGTTAGAGAGGATGAGATTCATGAGATCCTAAAAGATTGTCATGATGATCCTTAAGGTGATAACTTTGCCAAGAAAAGGACCTCTCATAAAGTGTTGCATCTAGGCTATTATTGGCCTAGCATTTTTCGAGATGTCAAGAGGTATGTGAGGAGTTCTAATACTTTCCAAAGGATGGGAGATACCTAATTCAATCTAATGTAATGCCACTTCAAAATCATCTTATTGTGGATCATTTTCAGAAGTGGGATCTATACTTTGTTGAACCTATCGGCCCTCCATCTAGATAGAACTCCCATATCTTAATTTGTATAGACTATGTCACCTAATGGGTTGAGGCCAAAGCACTTCCAAGGGCCATAGAATCGGTAGTAGATGTTTTTTTCTATGAGGGAATATTTCTCTAATATGGCGTACCCTGAGAGATTTTCATAGATGGAGGAGCATGGTTTACTTCAAAAATCATTCAGTCCATCACCAAGAAGTATTAGACCCAGCATAGGACAACCACATTGTACCAATCACAAGTGAATGAGCAAGTGGAAGGTACCAACCAAGTTGTGGATTCTATATTGACTAAGGTCGTCCATATCAATAATTCCTTCAATTTCTTTACATGCCTGTTTTGAGGAAAAGCGAAAAAAATTCAAATGGGAATTTGTTTAAAGATCAATTTTAAAAAAGAAGAACCTACCTAAACCTTTGATATGTCTATTTTTTTTTTTTTTAAATATACCAAGCAAGAGGTTAGGTTATTATTGAAAAATAACACATAAAAAAATGCATTTTTGTTGAGCATTCCAAATGAATTTACACTACGAGATCAGTGACTCTTTTATGCCTTCTAATACCAAGAAGTTGTAATCAAAATTAGGGTCATCTCATATATTAAATATAGCTTAAATTTTAATATCTAAAATTTGAAAGACAAGGATAAATCACTTTAAATCCTTTCTTTCTTATTAGTAACCAATCACAAAGAATCAATAATTTTAAGCAATTCTTTGTAAACAAGTTCATATATCTACTTTCACATTTAAGAAACATTATACTCTTATATGAGATATGATAAATATTGTTGAATGCATAATAAAGTTATATTAAATATATAAAAAAGAGCAATATATAAGAAATATCATAAATGCTATTAAAAGCTTAATAAAATTACAATATATACTTATACGACATAAGATAATAATTATTAAATGGATATTAAATTTAATATGCATATGATAAATATTATTGAATGCATAATAAAGATACATTAAATATATAAGATATACATTAAATATGCATATGATAAATATTATTGAATGCATAATAAAAATATATTAAATATACAAGAAATATGATAAATGTTATTGAAAGCATATACAAGAAATACATTAAATATATGATAAATGTTATTGAAAGCATATACAAGAAATACATTAAATATACATATGACAAATATTATGAATGCATAATAAAAATATATTAAATATACAAGAAATATGATAAATGTTTTTGAAAGCATATACAAGAAATACATTAAATATACATATGATCAATGTTATTAAAAGTATATACAAGAAATTTATTAAATATATATATGATAAATATTAATGAATACATAATAAAAATATACAAAATATAAAAGAAATATGAAAAATGTTATTAAAAGCATATACAAGAAATACATTAAATATACATATGATAAATGTTATTAAAAACATATAAAAAAATACATTAAATATATATATGATAAATATTATTGAATGCATAATCAAAATATATTAAATATACAAGAAATTTGATAAATGTTATTGAAAGCATATACAAGAAATACATTAAATATACCTACCTATGATAAATATTATTTAATGCATAATAAAAAATATATTAAATATAGAAGAAATTTGATAAATGTTATTGAAAGCATATACGAGAAATACATTAAATATATCTATGATAAATATTCTTGAATGCATAATAAAAATATATTAAATACACAAGAAAAATGATAAATGTTATTAAAAAAATAATAAAGTATATATTTTATATGAGATATGAAAAATGTTGTTGAATGCATAATAAAGTTGCATTCAATATATAAAAATATATAAAAAAATATGATAAATTGTTATGGAAAGCATAACATAATAAATATAGCTTGAATAGTTCTAAATGAGTGTTTTCTCCTATGACGTTAAAGAGGAGTAAGAAATATGTACCTCACGAGCTCTTCATTGAACATGTAAAATATTTATATGTATTTTTAATTAATATTGATAATTTATAAAGTATAGTTAAATTTATTTCAAAATATATATATATATATATATATATATATATATATATATATATATATATATATATATATATATATAACACATATTATGTGTTATATAATATAATATATATTATGTGTTATATTATATAATATATATTATGAGGGTGATGAGATTTATTAGAGAAAATATATATATAATATATATGTTTTTTCTAATAAATCTCTCACTCACATTTATATGAGGGTGAGAGCCCTCATATACATATATATATATATATATATATATATATATATATATATATATATGAGGGTGGGGGAATTTATTAGAGAAAACGTATATATTATACATATTTTTTCTCTAATAAATCTCTCCACCTCCACCCTCATATATATATGAAGGTGGGGGTCAAAGGAATAATAAAGAAAACATATATATAAATATATGTTTTTTCTATTATTCCCTGTGTTTTTTCATATAAGTTTTCTCTATTATCCCCCCCACCCCCTTTTTTTTGTAAATCAAAGTAGAAAACTATATTATTGTAGTAAATATAATACAAAATGGTGTCCCTAGTCTGCCAAAAGGAAACCAGACCAGGTATCCACCGTATTGTTTTTCCTAGATCACATGCTTAGTGTAAAACCCCTGTTTCCCCTAGTTTGTAAATATAACTATATTGGCCAAGAGACTATGGAAAAATCGAAATGTGTGAATGTTTGATTTGATGAACCTTTGTATAAAAGGTCAATGAATGTAATTTTTTTTATTAAGAGAAAATGGATAAGTGTTGCATAACTGTTGAAATGGAGGTTTGCCAAGATAGACCATGGATGCTATGAAAGAGATTGTGAGGAGAACCTAGAATGGTTGAGATAACCCCCACCAAACTAGTACCTTGTTGGATTTAATTTCTCAGGACCAGAACAATCCTCTAACCCAGGAATGAATTACAATCAGGTTGGTAGGTGGGAAGACCTCCTCAAGATTAAATGAGGGGATGGGGCAGAGTGCCCATCTGTAAAGCTTTTAGACCTGACCATGGACTGGGAATTTGGACCACATGGAATCTTGTTTAGGAAGGAAATAAAAGAAAGCATGGTGGGGAGATGAAGAGCTGCGAAGAGAAGCAGAGAAGAGAGACTAAACTCTCAAGTTCGAGGAAGAACTGAGAAATGAACATGTTTTGGTTGTAGGATATGGCTAGAAGGGTTATGATACAATATGATAAACGAGGGTGTTGAGTGACTGAGGAAGTACTCAGGAAAACCTCCTTGCTTGGTATAGAGAAAACCCATTTCCAAGATCCTGAGGGAGGAGGAGAGTAACCTTTGTCCCTGATTTTTGATGAGCCGAAAGAAATAATTCTCTCTTAGAGCATCGTGGTCTAGCTCGGGGGTGGCTAGTGGTAAATACGTTAGGAGTGACTGAGCCTATGGTTGGGTGGAAACAAGCACCCCTTTCAGCAGTCACATAATGTTATCTAGTTCTGATAAGTGTTTTCATACATTATGCATTGAATTGGAATAATGGATGAATGCATGTATTTATACATCTAAGAATGTTTTTGTATTAAATGATCAATCTATGTGTATGCATTTATCTTATTGTGAACTTATGCTTTTGATTGATCGTCTATATGCCCCAACTTGGCCTTCGAGGTGTCGTGGGACATAAACTTGTAGGATGACCAAGATAGAAAGTATTGCATCCATTTGGCCATATCCGTTTGAAGAGAATATCCTCTTCGGACTCCTTGTTGTGCGACAGAGATATCATGCCCAAGTCCTTAGCAAGTTCACGACGAGGAAGTTGTTCTTAACTCGTGAGAGTTGGAAGGACCCATGTGACCAAGATCTAGGAACCCTATGCTAAGCCTAAGGGAGCCAAGTCCTTATGCCTTCAGAGCTCTAAAATTCTAGGACTTCGGAGCATTGTCAGCCCTAATAGTCACAAACCGACCGAAGGTGACTGAGAGTCACGGTTACCTGTAAGGTTGACCATCATTCGGCGAGTTCCCTAGTGGATAGATGAACCTATATTACTGAATAAACCAAGATCCAACTCCTCGTCGTGAAGTAGTGTGAGCCACCAATCGAGAGCGTTCGGGGGTTCCCTCAGTCATTGGATCTACACCGAGAAGACTTCAGTGAAGTTCCACTTTGGGAGAATAGAGATGCTATAGCATCAAAATCCCTGAACGTCAAAGTTACGAAGTAAACAAAAGCCATATATTTAGGGGGAGATCATCATGAGCCCTACCTACCGTCCGATCATTCAAGAGGAGGGACCTGCACATGATACTTCGACGAAGTCCTTCTTTGGGAGAGTGGAGTGACAGTAAATCCAAAACCCCCGAAGCCCAGAGCCACAAAGTGACCAGGACCGTAGATCTAGGGAAGCTTCGGGTTCTTTCCTAGCCATTAGATTTACAATGTAGTCAGCTTGACGTTGAATTCTTCGAGAGGACAGGGGTGTTGTAACGCCAAAACCCCGAAGGCCGTAGCTACGAAGTGACTAGGATCGTAGATCTAGGGATCCTTCGGGTACTTTCTTAGTCGTCAGATTTATGATGTAGTCAGCTCGGCGTTGACCTCTTTGGGAGGACAGGGGTGTTGTAACTTCAAATCCCCCAAAGACCGATTTCATGAAGTAAAGTGGATCATGTATCTAAGGATCCTACGAGATCCCTATTAGTCGTCGATATACAGGGGATGTGTGGCGCTAGATCCTTTAGTCCGGAGACTAAGCACTCCGGGGAATTTGAGGTGTGGGGTGTCGATAAGATTTGAAGCTCAAAGTAACGAGAGTCGTCGATTCGAGGACGCTTCAAGACTTTTCCTAACCGTCAGATCTAGGTGGGGGTGATCCCGGAACTAACCAAATCCGAGAGAAAAGAGGAGCTTGCATGGTAAAACTCCCAAAGGCCATAATCGCAAAGTAATGTTAGTCATGAATCTATGGATCCACATGGCCAGATCTCAACCATGATATTTGATGGATTTTAGAAGGTTATCAGTCTAGTGTGATGTGGAAAGAAGACATCACCAGGGTGACATGAACCCATACTCAATGTGCCATGTGTTATCTCAATTTTTTCTTTTCGTAGACCCTATATGCCTATTGGAACATGACATGTCACCCCTGGCCATTTTAAGTGTCAGCCCCTGGTACGTGCCCGCCTAGCCAAAGTGGTTGGTGAAGTGACCGAAACTATGGGAGTCTAGGACTTTGGGACTCCGGAGGATTTGGGGTGTACCGAACTCCGGGAGTCTGAGACTTCGAGACTCTGAAGGATTTGGGGTGTAGAGAACTTCGAGAGTCCAAGACTTCGGGACTCAAGAGGATTTGGGGTGTAGCATAATAGAGGGACACAAAGGGACCAAAGTTTGGAACCACGTGAAAATCTTACAGGACTTTGGGAGTTTGGGTTTCTGAAAGGTCTCATGCGTAGACAGTAAGGAGCCATTCAACTCCGAAGTGCCAAAGTGTTGAAGTTCCTGTTGGTCTACGTGTTAGATGAAGATTAAGTCCAATCGTGGGATCGAACGGTGGATAGAATTCCATCGTGGATGAAGGAACTTGGAGACAAGATGCGTGGGGTGGATTCACGTGGCCCTCAACCAATGAATGCCTAAAGAAATTTGCGAAGCCATAACTTGCAACCCAAAGATCATATTTGAGCCTGGTAGCAGTCATTAGAACTCTATGGGTAAGTATAATAGGATGAATACCTCTGATAGAGGATTTGAGATGTTAAGGAGAGAAAAATTTTGATGCTCCATCCTTAGGAAATATACTTAGGGGTCGAGTGTGTTACACTTAGAGGTTACTAGTCTACCAAAACGGGAAACCAGACCAATCCCGCCCTTTTAAGTTTGAGAAACTTATCAACAAAACATAAAGAGAGAGCTAACTAGCCGATCAACTCAATCATGGACATATCTTCCTGACCTTTGGATGAGAAAACCAAATATTGCAACCAACTACTAAGAAACCAACTACACCATGGGAATAACTACCACTACAATAAAAAATAAACACTAATAGAAAACTAAACTGCGTTAGAGCACCTGGGAGTGGTCTGTCACCCCAACAACTTGGCCTTCGTTGTCCTCCTTTGGGGAGAGTGTCCTATTCCTTTGGATCTGATTCAATCCTCCTTGGTCGTCTGTGGGTGTTATGTCCATATGATGGAAATATCTTAGGAACATATGGAACTGCGTTGCGGGCCTCTCTTGTTTACATTATTGGTTCTTCTCTAGTTCCACTAAAAACTTGACCATGGTTTCTAACCCGATGATTTGACATTGAATTTATTCCAGCATGGGTTTTATCTCACGGTGGGCATCCTTGTGCACCTCCTCCCGATCAATATTTAGTTTACTTATCAAAATTTTGTTGAACCACATTGTCTCCAACGTTTTGTAGTAGAGGGTCTCCCTAGGGCGGGTGGCTCCCAAATATTTTATCCAATCCACGTCTTGGTAAATATCCCCCATCTCCTTTCCACTCCACTCCTCCTTGATCTCCTCCTCCCACCTATTCACTGCTTCCTTCCCTTTCTGTAAGACTGTCTCCTAGAACATGTTCGTTGCAACCCTTGCATCCTTCTCGATTCTCGTCAATCGCCTTGATCTTTCCAGAATCTCCTTCCCCTGGGGAATTCTCTTCCTCATGGTATGTTTCATATGCTCCATGCCACTATTCCTTCTTGACTCTCTACTATGAACTTTCGCCTAGTACCTCTCTCTGCATCTCCCCTTAATAGGCCTAAGCTTGGGACTATACCTTTCACAGCTATCTAAACCTTTTACGTTGTAGCCCTGTATGCGGTTCTTCTTCTTATAACGAGCTCTCTTCTGATTCCCTGTACCACCTACTAATTTGATTCTGAGGTGGTGAGATCGACCACACTTATTATCGGATAAGGCACTTCAAGACATTATGCTTTGATCTCTTCGTCATCCCTTGATTCTATCCATGTTATCTCTGTATCCGATCACTCTAGGTCCCAAACTTGTCTTCGGGGCCAATGATACTCCCTTGATTACCTCCATATCAGAACCCCCTATCTCATCATGATTGTCCGACCTGCTACTTGAATTCTCTCATGCACTATCATCTATATCCTTTTTGTTGGTCTATACTTCCATCTGTCTTCCCACTTGCTTCTTGTCTTGTTACCACATGATAGATGAGGGATAGGTTTTGTGAACATCATATGCCTTGTGCGTCCCACATCTATTTGAACAGCCCCGCGTCCTTCTCGATGTGACCATCATCCCTGAAGCTGCCACCATGATCTCATTCCGCAAAGTGGATGCAGTCTGATCTGAGTTGACCCATTGGGATACTGGACCATACCTTGTCCAACACATTTCCATCATGGTTCACTCCTACATTAGATAGCCTATCTGCCAATGCATTAGACTACCTTCGAATTCGTCTAAACTCTATCATGTTCAAGGTTTGCAGGTGCTTCGTGATTCTTTGAATGGAGTGTGCTAGACGCCAATGTCTTAACACCTTACCGACCTTGGTTCCACACTGAATTTTTTTAGTTGTGTTGATGACCAGTGTCGAATCTCCCTCCACTATGACATTTGCTAGGCCCTCTCTACGTAGAATTTCCAGTCCTAGTTCCAGAGATCCAATCTCCACCACATTGCTTGTAGAGCTTCCTATGCTCCCAGCATACAGGCAGATGATGGTCCCTCCATTATCTCTTATCACCCCGCCAGCTCCTTCTATTCTAGGACCCTTCAATGCCCCATTGAAATTCATCTTGATAAATCCCATTGGAGGAGGAACCCAGGTATTGAATCCTACCTATATCTGTGGAGCACGGTGATATAGGAGGCTCCCCAGGTCCAAAAAATGCTAAAAAATGAAATTTCTCAGAATTGATTGAAACCAATTCCATTGCGACCATCTCGCCGCACTGATTCTAGCCATATATTTACTTTCTAAAATTGGCTTTGTATGCGAGCATTATCGCACTCTGATCATATTCTCAAATAGCTAAAAAGTCAACAGGTCAAACTGGCAAAAAATCAATGTTGACATCATCATGAAATCACCATGCTGACATCAACAAAGTGACATGTGGAAGCACAGTAGCAAGGTGACTGGGAAGTTTTACTAGGCACACACAGATCCACTCAGATGATGAAAAGTGGCATTTTTTTCAGGCCAATGAAAAGGTGCCACGTGGCAACCTATCACTCGATGGAAGTGTAAAATTTTTATGGAGCTCATGGGTATCAACCCCGTGACTTGGTGGAGGAGATAAGTATTTAGGAAAGGTCCAATGGCCAACACGCCAACACTTTTGTTTTGACTGAAAACCCACTTTAATTTAAATAAAGTTTTGCTTTAAATGTTGTGGAGGAAGGGGGTTGGGGCTAAGCCCTAGCCCATGGTTTATTGACTATGCGACCACACAGCAAAGGGGCGCAGACCATTACTATTTCAACCATGTGTGTGGGCCACGTCCCATCAACCAAATTCTACGGGAGCCATAACCAAGGGGTTAGGCACTATATGAGGGGTGTGATCCTATTGCACAACACCACATGACCATAATTTTCAGAGAAGAGGCGAGCGCGTAGCCCTTTGGGTTGGCGCTAGGAAATTTATAGCTTCATATGACCAAGAATTAAGGGGCATGCATTAGACCTAAGGGGATTAGCCCTTTTATTATGCATAAAGTGGGTTTTTAACTTTGGTTTATGGATTTTTTTATTTTATGCCTGTAATAGGAGAATTTTGGCCATTTGAAGGGGGATTTGATCCCAAAAAGAGGCCAGATTCTTGTGGCAAGTTGGGATTTCTCATGTGAACCTAAAAACTATATAAAGAAAGTTTTTTCATCTTGAGGAAAAAAAAAAAAATTGATGCAGGGATTTGGAGGAGCAACTTATGAAATTTGTTCATTTCTCAAGTTTTGAGAGGCATTGAGTCATGTTTTGAGAGGTGACTGATGAGACTTGTATGTATTTGAACAAGGAGTTATTGTACGGAAGATCATAAGTCTTTTGTAACAGAAAATATCCCATTTAAAGATAACTTAAGAATTTGATGAGAAATAAAGAGGTCCTCCACTTAGAAGTGGGCACGAAGACATAGTCAAAGATTGGTGAACTTTGTTAACAAGTTCTTGTGTCTACTTCTCTTTCTTGTTTACTGTTATCTTCTCTTAATTTGCAGCATGGTTTATAATGGATGAACTCTTTAATCATTAATGAGCATCAAGTAAAGGTCATAATTATTATTCCACAACAAGTTATAGAGTTTTATGTGTTTCGCATTCTTATTGATCCAATGCATAAAGTACATTAAACTTAACTTGCAATTGTCAGTAAAACCTATCATTTTTGGATCAAGTTTATGGTATCAGAGAATTTTGGTTTTGAAGGTTTGATAGGAATTGCAAGCATTGGATGCTCACCAAAGTGAAAATTAAGCGAGGAGAAGGCCAACTTGAGGTTCTTAATCCATGGATTCAAAGGAGACCTCATAAATAAGAGATGTCTTCATCGAGAAAACTAGGTCCTTTTGCATCTAAGGATGATTTCTTTGAGCCATTTCAATTGATGAAAGCCATGGTAGAGGAAATTTACAATGAAAGAGGACAACGAGGAAATCCAAAGGTTGAAGAAGGTGAATCTTCAGTCAGAGCAGAAGGAGGAGTTGGAGGTGGTGGACCTTCAGAACCTTCTTCTCCTTCATCCTCGTCGTCTACAAGTGAAGCAAGTGTACATTCCTCCAAGGAAAAGCAACCTAAAAGAACTCATCATTATTTTGATATGCCTTTATTAAAGTTAGATGTAAAGTTTAATTTACCCACTTATGATGGTGAATTAGATGCAGAAAAGCTAGATAATTGGGTTAGACAGTTAGAAGTCTATTGCAGGATACAAAGGATTGTTGATGATGAAACAAAGATCCAACTTGCAAGTCTCAAATTGGGAGGCATGGCTCTCATATGGTGGGAAATCAAAACTAAATATGATCTCAAGAAAAATGGTAAAACAATCTCTTCTTGGAATGATTTTATCACTACTTTGAAGAAACATTTTTATCCATTAGCATACATGCAACAGGAAATGATGAATTGGAAAAGTTTAAGGAAAGTTAAGAATCAAAGTGTACAAGAATATACTCAAATATTTCATAAGAAAGCATTAAATTTGGGTATTCCTTTATATACACATGAGACACTCCTAAAATATATTGGTGGTTTACATTCTTATCTCAATCACACTATTTTTATGTTAAATCCTTTTAACTTTGATGAAGTATGTGTACAAGACATTCACATTGAATCAAGTAAAGGGAGTGTTGGTGAGAGTGTTTCTACAGATACTTGGCAAAGAAAGGATTCAGGGAAAAGAAAAGAGAAAGATAAGAAGACAACCACAGTAAGGAAGGAGAAGCCTACTTGCAAGCATTGCAAGAAGGTAGGCCATGATGAAGATCATTGTTGGATCTTACATACTGAGTTGAAGCCAAAGAAGTATGCCAACCAAAGAAAAATGAATACCACAACTGCAACACTTCAAGTGGATCTGGGATCGGACTATGGTGATGAGACAAAATTTGTAGCTACGGGAATCCGAGGTATAAATTCTACTGCAAGTACTAGCTCTTCTAATTCATATGTAGTAAATGATGAGTGTAAAAGGGGTGAAATTTTCCACATAAGGGTAATAAAAAATAATATTAAAATCGATACTCTTGTAGACAGTGGATCACAAGCCAACATAATTAGTGAAGAGGTTGTAAATAATTTGGTACTTGAAACTAAGCCACATCCTAGACCTTATCCATTGGGATGGATATGTGGTGATAATAATTTACAAGTAACCAAGCAATGTAAAATTGAGTTTGCAATCACTTCGAATTATGTTGATGAAGTAGAGATTGATATGGTTCCACTGGACATATGTGGAATTGTCCTAGGATGCCCATACATTTATGATAGAAAAACCATATTCGACAGGAACGAAAATAAATATTACTTCAAGAAAGATAGGAAAGAGTACATTGTTCATTCTCATCGCATGAAAACTGACAGATCTTTTGCAACTACAGGGAATTTAAAAGGAATGGTAAATGCAAGCAAACGTTTAACACTTATGTCTGTAACAAATTAGGAAATTAGTGATGCTAAACATGAGATGATTCAGTATGTTTATAACAATCATTAAGTGTCATCAGAGTTACATCATGAGATCCAACTGCATACTTTGATTATTGTTCCTTTTTAGAAGGGGAAGCACGTTTTTTCATTCTCATTTGCGTATTCAGTAGTTGTTTAGTTTTATGGTATTCAGTGGTGTATGGCTGCTAAATGCGACAAAGAATGTAGATGATTGTGCAATAAATGAGATGATTACTTTGATAAATAATGATATCTCAGTTTTTGTGTTTGTTGTGATTAGTCAGGTGATCATTGTCCCAGTAGAGAGAATGGATGATATAGGACAAGTGGGGAGGTAGTACCCTCACTTCTTACCTGAGTAAAAATAGAATTTTGGTGGTCCAAAAGCTTCCAAGTGGGGAGGAACGATCGAGGAGGCTCCCCAGGTCCAGAAAATGCTCAAAAATAAAACTGATCAAAATTAAATGAAACCAATTCCATTGTGACCGTCTTGTTGCACTGATTCTATCCATATATTTACCTTCTCAAACAGGCTCCGTATGCGAGATTTATCGAACTCTTATCAGATTCTCAAACAACTAAAAAGTCAACAGGTCAAACTGACAAAAAGTCAATGCTGACATCAACATGACATCACCATGTTGACATAAGCAAAGTGACATGTGGCAACATAGAATCAGGGTGACTGGACACAAATAGATCCACTCAGATGATGACAAGTGACATTTTTCAGGCCAATGAAGAGGTGCCACGTGGCACCCTATCACTGGATGGCAGTGTAAATTTTTTATGGAGCTCATGGGTATTAACCCTGTCACTGTAACACCCTGTTTCCCCCAGTTTGTAAAAATAACTAGACTGGCCAAGAACTGTGGCAAACTCAGAAATGTGAATGTGTGATATGAATAATATTATGAATATAT
>JASDQU010736687.1:31306-60886 GCA_032191745.1 Picea mariana | reverse complement strand
GGGGGGGGGGGGGTGAACTGCCCATCCATAGAGCCGACAAGCCTGATCTGTGCAAGGGAAATCACACCACATGCAACCTCGCAAGAGGATAAGGTGTGAGGGAGAATCGATTGGGGGACAGACGTGAGGAGAGGAAGAGAACTCTGGAGATATGCAGAGTGAGTGATAGCAGAGAAGGGGGAGAGTAACCCTCGTTCTCAGCCACTGGCAAACCAAGACACAGTCCCGCAGCATCGTGGTCTCAGCTCGGGGGTGGCTAGTTGTAAATCCTATTGGAATAGTTGAGCCTATGGTTGGGTGGAAACGAGCACCCCTCTCGGTAGTTTCACTTCCTTCTGGTGTTATTGCTAATAAGTGTTTTACATATTGCAACTTGAAATTCATATGCTGAAATATATGCTCATAAACTGTGAAATTGTGAATGATTACAGTATAAGATTGTCTATGCAGTGTTTTGATAAGAAATGGTAGATGTATGCTTGTAACAGAAAAACCATGCATGGCTTATGTTGATAGATAAATTTAATTATGTGAACGTTGAACCAAGTTAGACTTCCAATCTGTTCTCAAGAATTTGTTTCCCCTTATCTGTCTCCAGGGATGCCCTGGAATAGAACTCTCCACCGAGATACCCTTCTTGGAAAAGTTTACCAAGAACCTGGAAAAAGGACTTGAATGCGCAAGTCTTAGCAACCCTGTATGAGGAAGAATGATCCTCTTGAAATCCCAAAGTAGCAGTGTAGGGATAAGTATCGATCAACATACGAGATCCCATTGGAATATCTGCAGTCATTCATGACCATTAGATTGGAGGAAGAAACAAGGGTGTTACATGCCTTACCCTTTTTCTTTTATCTTCATGAGTAGCGAGGAAATCGGGACCGTAGATCCCCAAGGTCTGTGGGAGTATCTAGACCGTTGGTTTTTCCATGTCCAGAGAGCAGTGGGAGAGTGCACGGTGTAGGATAGGTCTGAGCCATCGGATCCTAGATAGAAAACCCGATAGTCGTTGGATCTGTTAGGAGATGCAGGAGGGTTAAGCCCTCATGAACAGGGGTGAAAGTCCCGAAAGAGGAGTCGGTACACGGCATGGGACAGATCTAAATCATCAGATCTTAGCTAGAAAACCCGACAGCCATTGGATCTGCTAGGAGATGCATGAGGGTTAAGCCCTCGTGAACAAGGGAAAAAGTCCCGAGAGAGGAGTCGATATCGAGGATTCAGAGTTCGAGATGTCGGGAGTCCTAATGACAAGAGATCGAGACACTCCATGGTGAAAATCTTGATATAGATATAGACCGTCCGTCCATGAAGGACATGTGGCAGAGATCGAGAGTCCATCGATATTTCGGATACTGGGGATTCGAGTTGACAAAGGATTTGCGTCACTGGGGGTCGCAAGTCAAGAAATCGCAAAACAACGAGGACCGTCCATCTAAGGGAGGATACGTGGCAGTAATCGAGGATCTCGGGAGAATCCTGAAAGAAAGAGCCCATTGGGATTTCACAAATAAGGAGTTCGGGAGTCGCGTTGACAAGAGGTTGGACTCTCATGATTAATAAGCCCCAAAACTTCCACGGGTGAACTCCCAAAATGTTAGCATAAGTTTAAGTCTCGATTAATGGATGAGGTCCTCTCGGAGGATCCAAGGTCCGTAACAACCATTGGATGTGGGGAAGGAACGTGGATGATAGTTCCTCGACCCCTCTCCACCTTTGCAAGCAATGCACGAACATGATCCCTTCAGAGGATCCAAGGTCTGTAATGACCGTTAGATTTGAGGAAGAGATGCGGGCTTTAGTGCCACGACCCTTTTTCCCTTGCAAGAGATTAAGGAATCGGGACTGTAGACCCCATGGTCCATGGAAGTACCTGGACCGTCCATCTATAGAGAACATGTGGCTGCTGGTAAGTGCTTTGGTGTTTTGACACCTGGGAAAACAAAAGGGCAAGAACCCTTGTCTTCATGAGTCACAAAATCCCGATCACCGAAACCCCGAAATGGTGAGAGATGTGAATGAGGTTAAGGAAAGCCGAGATTTGATCGTGACCGTTGATCATCCCGAAAAGATCATGACCATTGATCTTGGCTGAAGGTCACCGCCGTCCATTGGAGGGGACACGTGGCTGCCAGTTGACATTTCGGCGTTTCGGCATCCGGGAAACCAGAGGGATAGAAAACCTTGCCCCCGCGATTCGTGAAATCCCGATGCCCGAAATCTCGATACGCGTTGTAGTGGAGAGGAGAAGTATCGAAAGACTCCGGACTGTCCATCAGGGGAGACGCGTGGTGAGCGGTCTGAGTTTTGGAAAAGTCTTGAAATCTCGTGGACTGTTGCATCCACACTCTTAAGAGTTGCCGATCTCTTACACGAATCTCCATTATGGAATTTGGAGATTTAAATGACAAGGAGTCGTTGCATTTCAAACTCCCGAATACCAAAACCCCGGGAGGATCCATACCATTGAACCAGGAGAGGCTTACAACCATCGATCTCCCTTTGGAGGGAAAATTTTCCATTCGCTAGCCCTGTCGAGGTTCGGTGTTTCGCTAATTCGAGATTCAGGATTTGCAGAGTCGAAAGACTCGACGTTCTGGTAGCACTGAGTTGTGAAGTGCGAGGAGACGTCGTATTTGTTCGACCTGTGGTTGTGACCCACGATCCTATGGGAACAGACGAGGGAAGAGCTAGCTTACGCTAGACCTCTGTAGACATTTCGAGGGTCTGATCGTTGAGAAATCAATGAAAATTTCATTTTTCACATAGTGGGTATGTGACAAATTGGTATAAGAGCATGGTTACAACACTTAACCTACTTGGTCTCATGAGCGAGTTATGCAGAAGCTCCATTTGGAACACTCTTAAAAAGAGTAACCCTCTATCTTAACCCTCTTAATTCAAAAAGGTCAAAGTCTGAAATGAAAGCCCGACTATGTATGCATGTGAAAGGGGTTTGTGAAGAGGACCTGTCTTGGAAACGATTTGAGAAGTACTTCTGGAAGAAGTATTTGTCGGAAAAATATTTCGACGAAAAGACTAAAGAGTTTTATGAACTCAAACTGGGAAAACTTACTATAGAATAATATGTTAACAGATTCCTCGACTTGTTGAGATATGTACCTTATATAAAAGCAGAAAAGGCAAAGGTGCAACGCTTCATCAGTGGGCTACCCAAGGAATATTGGAGCAGAATTGAATTTGATGGGCCAAAGACCCTAGAAGGCACCATTCGAAAGGCAACCTATTGTCAAGAACAATTTGGGCATCGAGTAGAACCTCGTGAAGGATGGAAACCGAAGAATAGTTCAAGATTTTAGAAAAAGGGGATCAAATCCCCAGGATTTAAGAACTACAAGAAGAACCCAAGAATGAACTTTCCAGCCTAGAGTGTACACCAGTAGAGCTTTCCCTCATCGGGCGGAAATAAAACTTCTGGACCTATACTAGTGAAGGTGGATAACACCAAGAGAGAACCTCTGAAATGTTGGGGTTGCGGAGAGGAACATCTCCTGAGAGACTGTCCACACTGACAACAGAATAGTCGAAGGATTTATAACATCCAGGAAACTACTACTGTCAATGATGTGGCCAGGAGTGTGCCACAAATTTATGCAGCCTTGGATAATAACCAAGCTGACCATCAAGCTTCAGTAGTGGAAATAGAAGTTATGATTTTCAACCATCTAGTGTCTATTTTGATTGACCTTGGTTCAAATTTGAGTTATATAGCCCCTAAAGTTGTTGATAAGTGCAAACTATAGCCACAAAAACATACCAAGCCATGGTCGGTACAGTTAGCCACTGGCACCAAAAGGAATATAGCAGAGGTTATACCAGCCTGCCAATTAATATTGGGTGAATTCCCCACCCAAGCAACCCTTAACATATTACCCCTGGGATCATAAGATCTGTTGATCGGTATGGACTGGCTAGCCACCCATAAAGCCAGACTGGATTGTTACCATGAAACCTTAGAGTGTGTAAGTAAATAAGGGAGAAGAATAACGCTTCAAGGGATCCGAAAACCCATCTCGGTGAGACAAATATCAGCCCTGCAAATGAGAAAGTATTGTCAAAAGGGATGTCCCCTATATGCAATACAGGTGTTGAAAACAATCGAAGGTGATAAACCAAACCCTGACGATCACCCTATCCTGAGAGAATACAGAGATGTGTTTCTGAAAGAAGTACCGGGTCTACCTCTGAGAAGGGACATAGAATTCTCCATAGAACTTGCACCAGGAGCGGTGCCGGTGTCTAGGACACCCTACCGGATGAGCACACCCGAGTTAGTTGAACTCAAATTGCAATTAAAAGAAATGATGGATAAAGGCTATATTCGATCCAGCGTGTCTCTATGGGGAGCACCAGTCCTGTTTGTGAAAAAGAAGGACGACACCCTTAGACTGTGTATAGATTATAGACAACTCAATAAGGTAACCATAAAGAACAGGTACCCTTTTCCCAGGATCGATGATCTGTTCGATCAATTGGGAGGCGCGTCTATTTTCTCAAAGATCGACTTGAGGTCGGGATACCATCAAGTCCGAATCAAGGATGAAGACATCCATAAAACTGCCTTCCAGACATGGTATGGTCACTATGAGTTTGTGATAGTACCATTTGGGTTAACCAATGCCCCTGCCACTTTTATGTGCTTGATGAACAATGCACTCAATCAATTTCTAGATAAATTTGTGCTAGTTTTTATTGATGACATATTAATCTACTATAAGAATAGAGAAGAGCATGAAGAGCATCTTAGACTTGTGCTACAAGTGCTAAGAGAACATCAGCTCTATGCCAAATTCAACAAATGTGAATTCTTCCAAAAGGAAATACATTACTTAGGCCATGTTCTCTCCGAAGAAGGAGTAGCAATAGACCCTGACAAAATCAGGTCTATCATGGAATGGACTACCCCGAGGGATGTTTCGGATATCAGATCCTTTATGGGATTAGAAGGATACTATAGGATATTTATAAAAGGATTCTCAAAGATTGGTTGTCCAATCACTTCCCTCCAGAAGAAGGGGACAAAATTCTTGTGGACACAAAAATGGGAAGAAAGATTTCAAACCCTGAAACATCTACTGACCCATGCACCCGTACTAAAGATCGTCAATCCAGAAGTTGACTTCCTCATGTGCATAGATGCCTGTAAGGAAGGGCTCGGAGGATTCCTTATGCAGGAAGGAAGTGTGATCTTCTACGAATCCCAAAAATTGAATGAGCATGAAGTCAACTATGTGACCCATGACCTAGAACTAGCTGCCATAGTGCATGCCTTGAAAATGTGGAGGCATTACCTCCTGGGAAGAAAATTTGTACTTATGACAGATCATTGTGGCTTGCGATACCTATTTGATCAACCAAAGCTCAATGTTATACAAGCTAGGTGGATGGCCCTCCTTAGCGAGTTTGATTTTGAAATCAAACACATTAAAGTAAAGGAAAATAGGGTGGTCGATGCCCTTAGCAAAAGTATGAAAACAATTCACCTGGCAGTGGTAAGCACCTATGAGACAAAAATCAAGGAAAGAATCAGAAACACACAAGAAACAGATCCCTTCGTCCAGACCGTGGCCATGTACCTACAGCAAGAATCCCCTGGAGTAAAATATGAAGGCTACCAGATGATCGAAGGAGGTCTGCTCACTTACAGAAATAGACTGTATATTCTAAATTGTGATGACTTGAAGAGGTTCATACTGGATGAACTACATAAAAGATCCTATTCTGGTCATCCAGGATACCAAAAAATGATCACTGCCACCAAGAGACAATTTTATTGGCCTAGAATGAAGAAATACATAGCCGAGTACTTAGCCAAATGCATAGATTGCTAGCAGGTTAAAGCAGAACATCGACACCCAGTAGGATTATTGCAACCATTACCAATCCCGAAATGGAAATGGGAAACCATCTCCATGGATTTCATCACTGGATTACCAACCTCAACCAAACAGAACGATGCCATTATGGTAGTAGTGGATAAATTGAGCAAGTCTGCTCATTTCATCCCTATCAAATCAACCTGCAAAGCAATCGATATCGCCCAGGTGTTCATGAAGGAGATATTGAGACTGCATGGTATACCGAAAGAGATCGTGTCTAACAGAGACACGAAATTTACCTCTAACTTTTGGAAATAATTGATGGTTGGTTTAGAGACCAAATTGTTGTTTAGCACTGCCTATCACCCTCAAACCGATGGACAGACGGAAAGAGTGAAACAAGTACTTGAAGACATGCTAAGAATGCATGTAATGCATCAACCCAAGAAGTGGGAAGACTACCTGCCACTGGTAGAATTCGCCTACAACAACGGCTACCAAGCATCCTTAAAGATGAGTCCCTTCGAAGTCATCTATGGTAGATAGTGTAATACTCCAGTCAGCTGGAGTAATCCCATAAACAGAATTTCTTTTGGACCCGACATGCTGAAAGAAATGGAACAACAGGTGACTCGGATAAAACAAAACTTGAAGGTCGCTCAAAACTGACAGAAAAGTTATGCCGATCAAAAGAGAACTCCAAGAGAGTTCAAAGCGGGAGATCATGTATATCTTAGAGTTAGGACCAGGAAGAGTTCCCTGAAAATGGGAGCTTGTGTCAAGTTGGCACCTCGGTATTGTGGACCCTTTGAGGTTCTAGATAGAGTGGGACCAGTAGCCTATAGGCTAGCACTTCCTCCCACAGTAAAAGCACATAATGTTTTCCATGTTTCATTATTGAAGAAATATGTACATGATGCTAACCATATAATCGATTGGTCTGTGATCTAGGTGGAACCGGAGGGAGAATTTCTACCAAAACCCCAATGCATACTAGACAGAAAGGAAACCCCGCTCCAGAACCGAACCATTGCATAGGTCAAGGTGCAGTGGAAACATTTTGGCCCAGATGAGGCTACATGGGAAATGGACGATGCCATGAAACAGGCATATCCGATTTTGTTTACTTCTGTACATGCATTTCATGTTAATAGATAAGAACATCGAGGACGATGTTCATTTAAGGGGGAGGGAATTGTAACACCTTGTTTCCCCCAGTTTGTAAAAATAACTAGACTGGCCAAGAACTGTGGCAAACTCAGAAATGTGAATGTGTGATGTGAATAATATTATGAATATATATATATATATATTGCAGGACTATCAGAGGGGATATGCTGAAAAAGAGACCACGATGGTTGGAGAAAGGCGGTGGAAGACACCTAGAATGGTGGCGATAACTTCCACCGAGAACAATATCGTATTTGGACTTCACTGGCCCGGAGAACCAAGAGCGGCTCACTAGACCCGAATTAAATGTCTCGCAAGCTGGTAGGTAGATGGATCCTCAGGAATTAATGAGGGATGGGGGGGGTGAACCGCCCATCCGTAGAGCCGTTAAGCCTGATCAGTGCGAGGGAAATCGCGCCACACGCAACCTTGCAAGAGGATAAGGCGTGAGGGAGAAGAGATTGGGGGACAGACGTGAGGGGAGGAAGAGAACTCTAGAGATATGCAGACTAAGTGATAGAAGAGAAGGGGGAGAGTATCCCTCGTTCTTGGTCACTGGCAAACCGATACACAGTCTCGCAACATCGTGGTCTCAGCTCGGGGGTGGCTAGTTGTAAATCCTATCAGAATAGTTGAGCCTACGGTTGGGTGGAAAGGAGCACCCCTCTCAGCAATTGCACTTACTTCTGGTGTTATTGCTAACAAGTGTCTTACATCTTGCACCTTGAAAATCATATGCTGACATATATGCTCATAAACTGTGAAATTGTGAATGATTACAGTATAAGACTGTCTGTGCAGTGTTTTGATAAGAAATGGTAGATGTATGCTTGTAACAGAAAAACCACGCATGGCTTATGCTGATAGATAAATTTAATTATGTGAAAGTTGAACCAAGTTAGACTTCCAATCCATTCTCGAGAATTTGTTTCCTCTTATCTGTCTCCAGGGATGCCCCAGAATAGAACTCTCCACCGAGATACCCTTCTTGGAAAAGTTTACCAAGAACCTGGAAAAAGGACTTGAATGCACAAGTCTTAGCAACCCCGTACGAGGAAGAATGATCCTCTTGAAATATCGAAGTAGCAGCGCAGGGATAAGTATCAATCGACGGATGAGATCCCGTCGGAAGATCTGCAATCATTCACGACCATTAGATTGGAGGAAGAAACAAGGGCATTACATGCCTTACTCCTTTTCTTTTATCTTCGTGAGTAGCGAGGAAATCGGGACCGTAGATCCCCAAGGTCTATGGGAGTATCTGGACTGTTGGTTTTTCCACGTCCAGAGAGCAGTGGGAGAGTGCACGGTGTAGGATAGGTCTGAGCCGTCAGATCCTAGCTAGAAAACCCGATAGTCGTTGGATCTATTAGGAGATGCAGGAGGATTAAGCCCTCATGAACAGGGGCAAAAGTCCCAAAAGAGGAGTTGGTACACGGTGTGGGACAGATCTAAGTCGTCAGATCTTAGCTAGAAAACCCGACAGCCATTGGATCTGCTAGGAGATGCATGAGGGTTAAGCCCTCGTGAACAAGGGCAAAAGTCCCGAGAGAGGAGTCGGTATCGGGGATTCGGATTTCGGGATTTCGAGAGTCCTGATGACAAGAGATCGGGACACTCCAGGGTGAAAATCCTGATATAGGTCTAGATCGTCCGTCCATGAAGGACACGTGGCGGAGATCGAGAGTCCATCGGTATTTCGAATACCGAGGATTCGAGTTGACAAAGGATTTGTGTCGCTAGGGGTCACAAGTCACGAAATCGCGAAACAATCTAGACCATCCATCCGTGAAGGACACATGGTGGAGATCAAGAGTCCATCGGTATTTCGGATACCGGGGATTCAAGTTGACAAAGGATTTGCGTCACTCGGGGTCGCAAGTTGTGAAATCGTGAAACAACGAGGAACATCCATCTAAGGGGGGATACGTGGCAGTAATCCAGGATCTCAGGAGAATCCCGAAAGAAAGAGCCCATCGGGATTTCGTAAATCAGGAGTTTGGGAGTCCTGTTGACAAGAGGTCGGACTCTCATGATTGATAAGTCCTGAAACTTCGATGAGTGAACTCCCAAAATGTTAGCATAAGTTTAAGTCTCGATTAACGAATGAAGTCCTCTCGGAGGATCCAAGGTTTGTAACAACTGTTGGATGTGGTGAATGAACGTGGATGATAGTTCCTCGAGCCCTCTCCGCCTTTGCAAGAAATGCATGACCATGATCCCTTCGGAGGATCCTAGGTCTGTAATGATCGTTAGATTTGAGGAAGAGACACAAGCTTTAGTGCCACGACCCTTTTTCCCTTACAAGAGATGAAGGAATTGGGACTGTAGACCCCATGGTCCATGGAAGTACCTAGACCGTCCATCTATAGAGAACACATGGCTGCTGGTAAGCGCTTTGGTGTTTCAGCATCCGGGAAAAAAAAAGGGCAAGAACCCTTGTCTTTGTGAGTCACAAAATCCCGATCACCGAAACCCCGAAATGGCGAGAGATGTGAATGAGGTTAAGGAAAGCTAGGATTTGATTGTGACCATTGATCATCCCGAAAAGATCACGACCATTGATCTTGGATGAAGGTCATCGCCATCCATCGGAGGGGACACGTGGCTGCCAGTCAACGTTTCGACGTTTTGGCATCTGGGAAACCAGAAGGCTAGAAAACCTTGCCCCTGGGATTCATGAAATCCCGATACACGCTGTAGTGGAGAGGAGAAGTACCAAAAGACTCTAGACCATCCATCAGGGGAGACGCGTGGTGAGCAGTCTGAGTTTTGGGAAAAGTCCTGAAATCCCATGGACCATTGGATCCACACTCTTAAGAGCCATTGATCTCTTACATGAATCTCCATAACAGAATTCGGAGATTTAAATGACAAGGAGTTGTTGAATTTCGAACTCCCGAATACCGAAACCCCGGGAGGATCCATACCGTTGAACTAGGAGAGGCTTACGACCATCGATCTCCCTTTGGAGGGAAAATTTTCCATTCACTAGCCCTGTCGGGGTTCGGCGTTTCACTGTTTCGAGATTCGGGGTTTGCAGAGTCGAAAGACTCGACGTTCTGGTAGCACTGAGTTGCGAAGTGCGAGGATACGTCGTATTTGTTCGACCTGTGGTCGTGACCCGCAATCCTATGGGAATAGACGAGGGAAGAGCTAGCTTATGCTAGACCTCTGTAGACATTTCGGGGGTTTGATCGTTGAGAAATCGACGAAAATTTCATTTTTCACATAGTGGGTACGTGATAGTGACCTTGTGGAGGAGAAAATTCTTTGGGAGAGGTCCAATGGCCAATGTGCCAACACTTTTATTTTGATTGAAAACCCACTTTAAGTTAAATAAAGTGTTGTTTTAAATGTTGGGGCGGAAAGGGGCTGGGGCTAAGCCCTAGCCCGTGGTTTATTGATTATGTGACCACACATCAAAGGGGCATGGACCATTACCATTTCAACCATGTGCACGGGCCACATCCCAATGACCAAATGCTATGGGGGCCATAACCAAGGGGTTAGGCACTATATGAGGGGCATGGTCCTATTGCATAGCGCCGCATGACCATAGTTTTCAGAGAAGAGGCCAACGCCCAGCCCTTTGGGCTAGCGCTTGGACATTTATAGCTTCATATGATCGATAATTAAGGGGCGTGTGCTAGGCCTAAGGGGCTTATCCCTTTTATTATGCATAAAGTGGGTTTTTCACTTTGGTTTATGGATTTTTTTTTATTTTATGCTTGTAATCAGAGATTTTTGGCCATTTGAAGGGGGATTTGATCCCAAAAAGAGGCCAAATTCTTGTGGGAAGTTGGGCTTTCTCATCTAAGCCTAAAAAATATATAAACCAGGTTTTTTGAGCTTGAGGGAAAAAAAAATTGATGCAGGGATTTGGAGGAGCAGCTTATGAAATTTGCCCATTTCTCATGTTTTGAGAGGCATTGAGTCATGTTTTGAGAGGTGATTGATGAGACTTGTATGTATATAAACAAGGAGGTCTTGTACAACAGATCAGAAGTATTTTGTAACAGCAAAGAGCCCATGTAAAGAAAACTTGAGCATTTGATGAGCAATAAAGAGGTCCTCCACTTGGAAGCGGGCCCAGAGACATAGCCAAAGATTGGTGAACTCCGTTAACAAGTTCTCGTGTCTACTCTTCTTTCTTGTTTGCTGTTCGCTTCTCTTAATTTTAAACATGGTTTATAATGGTTGAACTCTTTAATTATTAATGAGCATCAAGTAAAATTCATTATTCTGCAACAAGTTATAGAGTTTTATGTGTTTTGCACTCTTATCAATCCAATGCATAAAGTACATTAAACTTAACTTGCAATTGTTAGTAAAACCTATCATTTTTGGATCACACGGGGCATAGGTATGTTAAGGCTCCATTCTTTCAATTGAAACATTTCCAGGATTCTTAGATCTTGTCCTGAGGTCGGGTTTTTAGAATTGTTAAGGTTAATGCTCTGCACCGTCTCTCTTATTTGGGTTATAATATTATCTTCTATCCTCGAGGTCGGCTGGCTTTCATTCCTAAATATTCTCATGTTTCTTTCTTTCCAAATTGCCCATATTACCATCCCCGACGTTAACCCCCACAACAGGTTAACCACCTTGTTATCTATATACCTCCCCTTCCAGTTCTTTATTGTGGATCTGATATCTCACTTTACTCTATTTTTCTTACGGTAAATCATAGCCAACCAATCCCAAATATCGGTTGTATAGTTACACTCATCAAGGAGGTGGTCAGTAGTTTCTTCTTGGATTTCACACAGATGACATATTGAAGGTCCATTGAATCCTATTTTTGTTAGGTTCTCCCAAGTTAGGATCTTCTTGTGAAGAATCAACCATTTAAAAATTTTAATCTTTGTCCATTGAGGGTAATTCCAGATCCTCTCCCATTAGGGCTATGGATTTTCTTGGTCATGTCTTTCTATATTGTGACGAGATTCTTTTAGATTGAATTCCCCTCCATTTTTCCTTCCCCATATTAATTGATCCTCCTCTTCCGAGAACAAAATTTTTCTCTTTCCTAATTCATCCTCGATCTCTTTGACCATCAAGGCTTCCTGAGTTATGTTATAGGGTTATATATTGTCCCAAATTCTCCATCTGGTGTTCTCCTCCCTTTGTTTCCAGTACTGATAGAATTTTTTTTTTCCCTTTCCCAATCATCTCTTTCTTAATAAGATCTTTGTCCTGGTTTTCCATTCTGGGTTCCTCTTGCCAAGCGTCTTCCCAAAATATCATTTTTTTCCCATTCCTAATCTCCCAAAAACTGTGACCCTGTATCCATTTTTTATTTCTCTAGGCTACATTCCAGATGGTTGAACCTTCACCTATGCCTGTGAACCTGATCATCTCCTGGGGGTTGAAACTTGGGGCATATTTTTCTTTTCATAGCTTAGCCCATGGCACCGAGTTGTCTTTTACTCATATCCACTGCAGTTTTTCCCAGTAGGCATCGTTTGTTACTTGAGGTTCTTGTATCCCGAGGCCCCCTTTCTTCTTTGGCCTGCACAATTTTTCCCAAGCCACCAGAGCCCATTTATTTTTATTCTTAGCTCCTCTCCAAAGGAAGTTTCTTTGGATTGCTCTAATTTTTTGTAAGATTCCTTTTGGGGCTAGAAAAACCGACATAAGATAGGCTGGGAATGATTGTAAGATTTCTTTTGATAGGATTAGCCGACCTGCTAGTTTAAGAGTTATGTATGTCCAATTTTTAACCCTCTCTTGCATCTTGTTGATGATCCCTTCCCACGTTGTATTCCTACATGCCTTGTCCGTCAGGGGCACCCCCAAATACTTCGTTGGGAGAATTTTCCTCTCAAACCCCAAAGTGTTGGCCAGGTTCTTTTGGAATGCAAGATTTGTATTGAAAAAGTAGATAATATATTTAGAGTGGTTCATTTCAGCCCAAGAGGTTCCTCCAAAATCTGCTAAAAGTTTTTTGTAAGCCGTTACTTCCTTGATCGTGGGAATTCTGTGAAGCATGGTATCGTCCACAAATTGTTGGAGTGTTGAGGTTGGGAAGTCTTCAAATTGTTTTAGGCCTTTTATTTTACCTTCATTCATTGCATTCTTTATGCTTCTGCTTAGCCCTTCCATCATTAAAATAAACAGGAAAGGGGACAAAGGGTCCCCTTGTCATATACCCCTAGAGGGGTAGAACGGTTTGGTTGGTGCTCCATTAACTAGTAGCAAGAAACTAGTTGTAGACACTAGGTTGATTACCCATTTAATCCAGTGTTGGTCAAACCCAAAGGATTCCATCATTTACACCATATAGTGCCAGCTTATTTTGTCCTAAGCTTTGGCCAAATCCAACTGTATTATCATTCCCGCTTGTTTTTTATTTTTCAGGGTGTGTATTATTTCATGGGCTTGTATGATGTTATCTAGTATCTACCTCCCCTCCACAAATCTCGATTGTTCCTTTGAGATCAGAGTGGGGATTAGAGGTTTCAATCTATTATCTATTACTTTTGATATTATCTTATACACCACATTGCACAACGTTATTGGTCTATATCGATTATGAGTCCTAGCTTCATTTTATTTTGGGATCAAGGTGATCATCGAGGCATTCATGGATTTTAGGATTGAGGCTGAGTGTCTTGAGTCCTCCACTATGCCATAAATATCATACTTAACCACATCCCAACAAGATTTAAAGAAATCCATTGTGAATCCATCTGGACCTGGGGCCTTTCCGTTTGGCATCTCCTAGATCACTTGGTCGACTTCTTCCGTTGATATGGTTTTGCATAGGTTTACATTGTGCTCCTTTGTTACCAACTCATGGATATTCCTTACAATCCTTTGGATTTCTTCAGTCCAAGCCATCTCCTGAAAATGTTTGACCAGAGTGTTTTCAATGTCTTGATGGGACTCTCGCTCTATCCCATCCTAGTCCTGGATCTTCAAAATTTTGTTACATGATCTTCTCGCTATAGTTTCTCTTTGGAAGAACTTATTATTTCTCTCCCCTTCCTTAAGCCACTAAACTCTAGACTTTTGTCTCCACATGATCGCTTCTTGTTCACATCTTGCTTCCCAATCCTGGAGTAATTGGTTCTCCTATTTTTTCCTTTCCTCAGTGTAGCCTTATTGAATGCAATACTCCTTAATCCTTCCCATTCTTTCCTCTATCAATTTTTTATCCTGGTCTATGTTCTCGAAAACTTCTTTTTTCCACTTCTTGAGTTTCTCCTTTATGTGTGTAAGTTTTTTTCTGAAGTCGAAACATTTTTGTCCCTTGTTCCTGGATATCCTCTTGCCACCAAGTTTTGATGTTCTCCTTGAAGTTTAGGTGATCAATCTAGAACCTCTCGAACCTAAAAGTCATGTTCATTGGGGTTTCCTGAAAGTTTGCCTCTAGAAGAACCTGTAAGTGGTCCGAGCCCCCCCAGGGGAGGATGTTTCCTTCCAGAACTAATCCTTGCAAGATTATTGATTCCGAGACTAGAAACATGTCTAGCCTTTGTAGCCACCTGGTGGTATGGATTTCTTTTATTGTTCCAGGTAAATTGTCCATTACTAATCCTAATGTCCACTAGTTTTGTTCTTTCAATGAATGTTGTGAACTCCTTAGCATCTATGTCCCAACTTCTATTTCCCCCTTTTTTCTCAACCAGGGTGGCTATAATGTTGGAGTCTCCTGCTAGAATCCAATGAAGGTTACTATTCCGCTCCCTTAGGTTTTCTAAGTCTAGGAGCATTCTTCTTTTATCTTCCAGCATCTGGGGTCCATATACGTTGGTACACATGACCTCCTTTGTATTCCCTATCACTTTCATATTTACAGATAAAAGGTTCCTTGTGGCTTCTGCTAAAAGTAGATTCACCGTTTGTGGGTTCCACAGGGTGAGAATGCCTCAAGCAATTTTTTGACTATCTATAGTCAGAAAATTGTACCTATTCCAGTACCTCTTACTTATTATTTCCATCCTGTCTGTATTGGATTTGGTCTCTTGAATAAAAAAAATATCTGGTTGTTCCATCTTCAACCTATTTTTTAGGATTTTTTGTTTTCTAGGCTTGTTCAGGCCCCTTATGTTCCAAGTTATAACCTTGATTTTAAACATGTGGGGGGGAGTTAGGAAAAATATTATTGATCTTACCTAAGTTTATCATAAGCACTCCTAATTCCTGTAGGGCTACGTTGTTTGATTTTCTCCCTTTCTTTTGTCTTTCCTACTTTGGTGAGTGTTGTGGTTGATCGTCTCCTGTCTTGATGCCCGGGTTTCCTATTTCTCCATGCATGTGTTTGGTTCCTCTAGTTTTTGCTTCCTCCCTCAAAAGGAAGAGGTATTGGATGCGATCCAATTGATTTGTAGGTATATTGTCAACTCCTTTCTTTTTCCATTGTTCCATTATATTTGGGAGGTCTATCCTTTCCCTTTCCACGATATCTCTTAGGTCTGGGTCTTATGTTCCAACCTCGCTCAGTGTCATTTTAGAGTCTCCATCTACCTTCTGCATTGGTGTACTTAAGTCTGTGTCTCCTTATTCAAATGATCCCTTGTTGTGCCCATGGTTTCCCTGAGGGTTTTGATTCCCTGTAGTCTTATTTGCTTCTGGTTCATTTGTCTCCCTTTCCTTACATATTTTATGTTCCTCCTCTCCCCCTAGTGTTGGATTTCCCTGTTCTTCCAAGCTATTCCTCGATTATGGGTTGCTCATTGTGGGGGATTTTCCTTGTCTTCTATTTCCTTTTCCTTGGAAGTTTGGCCTAGCAAAACCTTCCTCATCCTGGTGTTGTTTTGAGTTTTCCTACTCTATTTTTTTGTTTAGCAGGCATTCTCTTAGTAGGTGTCCGTGTTCATGAAATCTTTTGCATCGAAACAGAATATGTTCATAGTCTATGCTTTGGATCCATTTCTCATCCCTAAACTCTAGACTTGTTGCCTCCAGTAGTGCCCCCGAGACATCCATCTCTATACAAATTCTCACATAGGATGTATACTTTCCTTTTAGTGTTTCATCATACGCCTTTCCATAACTTATTTCATATTGCTTCAAAGGTGGACGATAGCCAATAATCCAGCGAGAGGGAGTATATTTTGAGCCAGACTCAGAAGCATTTAAAGGTCTCCTTTTCTGGGGAGAAATTTTCCTTCCAAGGTTGCATGTACAATCCCGTTGAGGCATGGAAATAGGGTCCCCCCTCAAACACCTTGTCTATGTCTTCTAAATTCATGAAGACTAATGTAAAAAAGCCTTTAGATCCAAGGTGGAGATCAACTTCTCCGCTTGGCTTCAATTGATACTTTATCCAACTACGAAGGATCTTTTCCATGGGCCACAAACCCATAAACTTACAGATCATGGCGTGCATCTTCATCTGGTCTTTGAAGACTTGGGTATGGAGATCTTCTAGAAACACCTTTGGGATTATCATTGTTTTTGGTTTGCATGACTTGTTCCCTCCTCCCCCACTTGGGTTTGTCGGCTCTATCGTATTGCTTCTAGCTTCTTTGGTCTCCTCCCTCACTCGTTCTTTTTTCCCCTGTTTGTCCTCATTATGTTTCTCGTCCCTGTGAGTGGGTCCTTAAACCCTACTCTGCATGGGCTTTTCCCTTTGTCCACCACAACCATTTTTTTTCCTAGCCATAATTAAATTTATTTCAATTCAATTTAGAAACAATTTATAAATAAATATACATAATCTTAAAAAAAAAAAAACAAATTTTCAACTTCAAAATATGGAAAATGTTAATTTGAAATATTAAAATATTAAATATTCATATTATAAGTTTCATAATATTCAATCCAATCTACTTCAGAACTCCAAATATAGGTGGATTGACATTATTTATACAAGCTAAGCTATGCAACATTTATAATGGTATATCTATATACATATATTAATATCTAATAATGTATACTCTCATAAATATATTAATATCCAATACTGTATTCCTAAACAAGTAGTCTCATAAATATTGGATATAATAGTACATATTATTGGCTTAACTAAAGGCTGCCTTGCGTTGACTCTGCTCCTTATCGCAGTGAGAAGAAAATCGTATCATGTGGTCACCAGTCTCATGCTGTACTGCAAACTCAGTATGCTGTCTTAATATCACGAAAGAGAAGGCCCCACGGATAATCGGCGCCACCGAATTCAATATTTAAGATCATAAAAGAGGAGACGAATAAGAGTAAAAGCCCAACAAAATTTTAAAACCAGCCAGAGGGCGTCGAAGAGAAAAATCTAGATCTTTAGTGTTTCTTGAGGAGGGTTGGAATTTCAAAAGTTGAAGGCCTTATAATTTCGGTGCCGTTTTCACAGTTTCAACGAAGATGATTGACGATTTGGAAGAATTTTTGACAGGCGAATTGCCCAAAAAATTCCATCCCTGCAGTTGAGCACATTAGTTCTGCGCGATACGGTTATTATAGGACACTGAGAATTAACGTACTARCGTACTATATGRAAGAGGAGGCAACGCCGCCCTAATGACAGTAATTTCTTAATACACCRAACAGAGATGTGTCATTACTGATGCAATTAGAATGGAAACGAGAGAATAGTTAAGTGCCTGTGACGTGGGTCCTGTTGCTGAGTATTATTATTGTGGTTTTATCTTATATTATTAAACCATTACAGCGGCGCAGCGGACATACCTCTGTACATCGTATTAAAGAGCAGAAAAAAGATATTGGGAGCAACGTGTGAGCATGTGAAAAAACTTAATATTTTTCTGGCTTTACACTGGACAGAGAGCCTGCACGTCGTGTAGAAATTATTAGAATCGTTGAAAATTTCTGGGTTAGATAAAAGGGCTCTCGGTTTTGATATTGGTCTATTATTTTACTTCTATATTTGCTTACATCATAATTTACATGGACTACCAGGATTATAAATGTCCAGCACATGCACAGATTCGCTGGCAGCTAGTGGGCTATGATTTCCTATCAGTTGTCCTCTATTTATGCATATATATTTGAGATTATATAAGTTGCTTACATGAACAAAGCTGGTGTATATGTCGCCTGGAATGTACGCTCTCACCCATATGATTGTTTTTTAAAGATGTTTTATATCATACAATATAATATAGAGATTCCTGCCATTAACATGATCCCAAAAGTTTGAATAATAGTTCAAGTTGTTTTATCAGAAATAGGCTGAATTGGAGATTACAGTCATTCAGTGTTAAAACCTATTAACATTAATATTAGGTCGTTTTAGGGTTTTTTTCTATTATACAGTACTTAAGAACAACAAAATGATAATTGCTGACAAAGAGATAGATATGCATGAATCCCAATGCATCTATACTCCTCACTCAATTTACCTTCTAAATCAATCTTTGCCCTCTGGGAATCACTGAGTTGGTTTTTCAAAGATAATATGAAAGAAATGCCGTATAGATATGCATGAAGCCTAATGCTTCAAGACTATTCCATTCATCTTCTAAATCAATCTATGTCATCTTGAAATCAGTGATATGCATGAAACCGATTGCATTTATAGTCCTTTAGATTCTATTCATATTCTAAATCAATACAAGCAAGAGTGAATAGATTGATTTACTATTCCATTCATCTTCTAAATCAATCTATGTCGTCTTGGAATCCTTCAGATTCTATTCATATTCTAAATCAATACAAGACAGAGTGAATAGATTGAATCTTGTGATTGTGTCGCTTACTTAAATGAGATAATATGTCAAGGGATAATGATATTTTATTGGTAAGAGTTTTTTGTTTTAAAAAAAAAATTATGTTAATTGGTTTAGTTTATGTAGAAAGAGCCTTTTAAATTCTTGTAGAAAGAGGTTCAATTCAACTATTAATAGTTTTACAGGAAAATGATTTAATTTTTTTTTTTAAATACAAAATTCAATAAAACAATATTAAACATTGGAAAACACCATAAATTTGCACTCAACATGTTAACTAATATGTAGTCACTAAAATGATTTAAATTTTTTTTAAGATTACAAAAATTCAATCAAACAATGCTAAACATTAGAAAACACCATAAATTTGTAGTCAACATGTTAACTAATATGTAGTCAATGGAAAAACCCATCATTATAATCTCCTTGGCATGTACCAAAAAAACATTTTTCATAAACAATATTGTGAAATTGAGTAGAGTTGGATAGTTTATTTGTCTTTCCCTTTTACAAAATCTCTCAAATGTCATTTGTTTTCCTATTTGTGACCAAAATGCACGAAGTGCCATGTCACTTCAGGGTTGTACCACTAAGCACCTGAGAGACATGACATCAATCCGTTGTCGACACGTGTCATAAAACTATTGCAAATACGTCATGTCCATTAGTTAGGGGACGTAGCGCTCATATAGACCGTGATAGGTGGCACTTGTTTAAAGCATGTCTTATGTTCGTCATTTGTATTGTTTCAGGGGACATGTGGCACATATTCTTTTGACATGTCTTATAGCTCATATGTAGACCCTTTTAAATATTATCACAACGAACTGTCTTTGAAACTTCATAGATTCTGGGTCTTTGTTGTTTAGATGCATTGAAACTGCCCAAGCGCGAAGTCCTGAAGTGACTGTTGAAGGTGTTCTTTTAAAATTCGGGCAGGCTTATAATGCGGAGAACATGAGAGCGGTTTGATCAAATTTAATGGAATTCATCAACGGATGATATTGTAAGGGCCTTATTAATACATAGTGATCAGGGATTTATTTAATTGAAAAGTAATTCCCTAAGTTTTTTTGGTGAATTTTTATTTTTTAAGAGGTAAAAACAAAAGGATCTTAGAATTCAAAAGCTTAAAATCACAGCTTTAATTATCTTAGAAGATGAAGAAGATATTCTAAGATTGGGCACTCGGGGTGTCATCCTTAGACATATCAGTCAACTGTTCATTTTTACAAGACGAGGTTCAGATGTGAAAATGGTGATGGAAGATACTTTGGAAAACCCAAAGTCCAAAATAAAACTAACACCTATATGTGGTTTCACATCAATGGCACCTGTGCATTTGGAGTTTCAAAATCGTGCAGGTTTTAAGAACAATCGACAACTTAAGGTGTATTTACAGGTGTCATTGATATTTGGCATTGGCAATTAATTGTGGGCTAGAATTTTATCCACATACTCATTTTGTATTGTGTTTGTATCATTAAAAAGAGTGTGAGCAAATGCAAACACAAACTATGGCTTGATTTTTGGCTCTGGCTATGTATACCCGATTTACAATACTTATTGATGTTTGGCCTTTTGTTGGCGTTTGAATCTGTCAAGACCGAAACGACAACCTCATGAGGATGCAAATCCTCCTGCATTTTTATAGAGGTGGTACTCCTCCGTCCGATATTTATAAAATGTGGGACCTTTAAAAATGTGCCTCAAATGAAAGTAAAATAGATATAACAAAAAATGGAAAATGTTTTTTAATTTTCTTGTAGAAAGAGAATTCATGTGAATGGACCAGGAGATGCACACATTCATATATGTAAAGTAAATAAATAGAACTTTCTCACATCCATCATAGCAGGGCTAGTGATATCTAATCACATAAAATTTAAAAGAAAATGATCCACATGCACAAGAGAACTTTGACAGCGTGATACATGGGCAACTCAAAAATGATAATGATAGAATAACCTCAAATATTTTATATTCAAATAAACTAGGTTACAAAATACAGTCGAGATTATTCTCAAAATAGTTCTCTTGGAATTTCTAAAAAATATATAGTTCAATACATTCTCTGAAATTTAAATGCGTTTGTCATAATGACTGGGATTGGAGCTCCATGGACCATAAAGAAAATATGTATAAGAATGAAGTTTGTAGAAAGAAGAAAGTGGGCACTAGAAGACAACAAGACCTGGCAAGAAGAAAGACAAATTTGTCAG
Organism: Picea mariana; assembly: GCA_032191745.1. Taxonomy (NCBI): domain Eukaryota; kingdom Viridiplantae; phylum Streptophyta; class Pinopsida; order Pinales; family Pinaceae; genus Picea; species Picea mariana. Next base: position 40,021 of record JASDQU010736687.1, on the reverse strand, counting down.
TCCTTAGTTAAACCTTTATATTTAAATTGGTAGAGTAATTGGATGAAGAGATTGACAAAGACAGAAGAATGTGATCAGTATGAACTTACTCTGATGGTATCTCATGCCTTGTCATTTGTTCATTGATGTCCTTTTATGGCTTTCCTTGACGGTTATGGGAATCATCTTAACCATCCTTTTTCCTTCATTAGTAAGCTTTTCGACAACCTTTTTGAACCACTCCTTGATGTAGCTCCTCATGGGTGCCACATTGATTTTATGTTAGGTTTTTATATTGAAGAGTTCACCTTCCAAGTCCCTTAGATCAATAGATATTTTGCGCAATTCTTCTTCAATATCTTGGTTTTTAATCGAATAATCAACTAGCCAGTTTTCTACGTCATCTTCACCATATTCATGAATTCCATAGAATTTTTCAGATGACATCCCTTTAAGGATCTCAACTTGTTCATTAAATGCTTGCTTGGTTAAAAACAATGAGTTGAGTATCAATTTCAAGTCTTGGACTTCAATGGTGCTACCAGCTAGATCTATCTTAGTTAGCTTCTTGAATAGTTCTTCTCTTCTAGTTATGGCCTGGCTACATACTTAAACGATACCATTTAGGTTTTTTACCTTTTCTTTCCAGCATGCATTTAGTTGCTTTATTTGATTCGGGGAATGGAGATCCTCCTCTTTTCTTCTCAATTCCATCATACTAGTAACTTTAACACCAAATGGTACAACTACATCGAGGTAGAAACCTTGCTCGTTTTTCAAATATGCTTGCAGATATTCATGAAAATCATGTGCTCTTATTCCAAAAGAGACCATACTCTTTGACATATCCCAAGCATCTGTTATTGATTCCATTATTTTCTTTATATTCTTTTCCACATAGCCTCGAACTGATGTGAGAAGGCTTACTTATCCTTTTAACTTTACCATGGGTGTGGTAGGTCTGATCATTGCCAAAACATTAGCCAACATTGGAAGGGGCATTAGAGCTCCCTCTAATTCTTTGATTCACTCCTTTAACCTGACATTGTTCGCTTCAAGGTCGCCAATAGAGTTGTCTAGAGCATCTCTAGTTGCTCGGTGTATCTAGGAGATCTAGGAAGGCCACATGTTTCGTAGGTTAATCTCTGAACGAGATTTCCCCTTCTTATTATTTATGTCTCTTTTTTCAATAATCAAATTTTTGGATTTGTTGTAAAAAACAATGCTCTGAAATGAAAAAGAATCTTCTTCGTCGAAGGTCTCAGTCCCAACTATTTCCATCTGAGGTTTCTAGGGAGCAGTGCTCTCTAGATGGTCTTCGTTGGGGAACAATTTTTCAATGTCAATTTCTAGTTCCATGTCTTCGAGGGAGAGATCGTGGATATCAATTTCTCCCCTCGGTCCCTCCTCTTCTTGCACAATTTTTTTTGTTTCTTCCCCACGAGAAGTTTATGACAACTTTCAATTTTACCGAAGGGAGGGTTCTCATCTCCTCCTCCACCTAAGGAACTGTGTGTAAATTTATTACTTGGGTAGGTCGTTGGAGCGTTTCTCCAAGATGTTGTAGTCTTTGGCGTGAAAGTCAGGGATCAGGCACTTTTATCACCCAGACCTTTTCGTCTCTAGTTGTATGACTCATTGGTGTTGATTCTTGTCTCCAGTTCGTCGATGTCATGAGAAGGACTGCATGAGGTGTTATATTTATCTTCATTTAGGATAGCGTTAATGAAAGAATTGTTGAAACCGACAACCAATAGGTGTTCTACAAAAATACCATTAGGGTCAAACCCTTTTACTTTTTCAGCATATTTCAAATTGAGGTTTTGGAAGTGGCCTGCAAATTCATCAATCTTGTTCATTTTCCTGAATATGAAATCCCCGACTTTCCAAGGAAGAGGTATGAATTGTTTTTTTTTTCTTTTCATGGAAAAAATGCAACCAGTAGGTGTACTACCTTGCTATCTCAGTAGCAAACATTGTATCAGATATGTGACATGGAAGGAAGGATTTTCTTTGGATCCAAAAATACTTATAACATTATAGTTCTCCATTTTTTCCAGAGTCCCCTTCCTATATAGGAAATTGCTCACCTAGTCAGTGTAATATACCAGATATAAAATGTATGCATAATAGAAATAAAATGCTAGAGATGGCAGAATAACAACAATATAACCAAAACATTCACCACAATAGCACTGAAATGATAAGAGAATAATAACAAAAATAACACTTTGAATCTGAAATCAATGTTCATGGGCCTCTTCGAGGGGGCGACCTCCAGTTGTGCAGAGCTCTATTACAATAATATCTAAGCTAGGGTTCTCATACCCTTGACTCCTATTTATATTAAAAAGAAGCATCTAGAGGAAGATCCTTCTAGAAGCGAAAGCTTCTATTAGGTCTTCTTACATCCGCCTTATTCTATTTTATTGAAAGGCCTTATTAATATTGACCTTTATTACATATGAATATATTGTTATACCTATGTGCGGGTTAAGACCCTAACATGTCCGCCCCCTTAAAAATAGTCTTGTCCTCAAGGCTTGAGATGAGGAAATTGTCGCAGAATGGTAGTTGGTTCCCAAGTGGCATCTGCTAGAGTTGTATATTTCCACTGGACTATCACTTCCTTGATGGTTCTCTGACATAGGTGATGCTCACGCTAGTCCAAAATTGCTTCTAGTTGTAGCCAAATGGATCCTTCTTCAGCTAGCTCTGGAAGGTTGGTTTTAATTTGGCACTTAGCTCCAACACCTTCTTTAAGCATGAAACATGAAAAACAAGATGTAGCTTCGAATGGCTAGGAAAAGCTAATTGAAAGGCTACTTGTCCCACACACTTGAGAATGGTATAAGGACCATCAAATTTGGGTGCTAGCTTCTGACAATGCTTGGCCTTGAGGGAAGTTTTCCTATAAGGTTGCAGTCGAAGAAACACCTAATCCTCTTTTGCAAATTGATGTTTAGAGTGACCTTGATCTACTTGTTGCTTCATGCAATTTTGTGCCATGAACAATTGTCTTTGAGGGTACGGATAACAGCCTCTCAAGCTGTAAGTGTTAGGTCAACCGCCTGGACCTTCGAGGCACACAGTAAGTATGAGAGAACGGAAGGTGGATTCTGTCCATATACTGCTTCAAAAGGAGTCATGCATGTAGCTGTATGGTATGAAGTGTTGTACCACCATTCAACTAGGGGTAACCATTGAGCCCACTGATTTTTCTTTTCCGAGGAAAAACACCTGAAATATGTTTCCAAACACTTGTTGACAACTTTTGTTTGGCCATCAGTCTGGGGATGATAAGTTGTGCTGAGATGCAATTTGGTGCCTTGTATATTGAACAATTCTTACCAAAAATTGCTTGTGAAAGTTGGGTCGTGATCAGAAAATATAGAGTGCGACATGCCATGAAGCTTGAAGACCTGATCCATGAAAATTTGAGCCACCGTGGATGTTGTAAACGGGTGTTAAAGGGCACATAAATGAGTATACTTGGAAAGGCGATCAACAACCACCATAATGACTGATTTATTTCCCGATTTGGGAAAGTCGGTAATAAAATCCATAGAGATATCCTTCCAAATAGCAGGTGGAATTGGGAGTGGTTGTAGTGTGCCCAAAGATTTGATTGTTTCTCCCTTGTTGTGTTGACACACATCACATTCGACGATAAAATTACGAATTTCCTATTTCATACCATCTTAGAAAAAGGAACGTTTGACCCTGTCATAGGTTTTGGTGAACCCGGAGTGCCCTATTGTGGGTGTAGCATGAATCTCAGAAAGTACCGTGGATTTAATCTTTGATTGTTTACTTAAATACAAACAGACTTTGTATCGAAGTTCATCATGGAGCCAAGAGTACCCTGGGGAAGCTGGAGCATTGGAATGAAACTATTGGATTAGATGCGAACTTTGGGACCTTGTAGCCATTCCCGGCGAACGGCTTGGAGCCAATCTGAGACAATGAATGAAAGAGATAAAAGGGATCCTTCATCTTCATATTTGCGGGAAAGTGCATCCACAACCGCATCATCTTTGCCTTTCTTGTAAATGATCTCATAATCATATCCAAAGATCTTAGTCACCCATTTTTGTTTTTCTGGGGAGGAAATGTGTTGTTCCAAAAAATACTTGAGGCTTTGATGGTCTGTCTTAATTTGGAAACGTTGCCCCAATAGATAAGGGCGCCAAAGATCAACGGCATGAAGAATAGCCAAAATTTCATTTTCATAGATGGATTTGCCCAGATTTGTTTCAGATAGTTGCTTCTTGGTAAAGGCCAAAGGTTGACCCTCTTGCATAAGGACAACACCAATTCCTTTCCCTGAGGCATCACATTCCAACACAAAGGTCTTTGTGAAATCGGGAAGGGCGAGGACTAGAGTGGTGCACATGGCCATCTTTAAGGTTTGAAAATATTGAGCAGCGGCTTGAGTCCAAGTGAAAGAATTCTTTTTTAGGAGAGCAGTGAGAGGTGCTGCAATCTTCCCATAATTCTTAACAAACTTGCGATAATACCTTGTTAAGCCCAGAAATCAACGCAATCTCTCAAGAGTCTTTGGGTGAGGCCAGTCTTGCATCGCTTCAATCTTTTTAGGATCCACCCTGAAGCCATCCTTGCTAACCAGATGACCCAAGTATTCTACTTTTGAGGCGCCAAAAGCACATTTAGAATGTTTCAGGAAAAGTTGGTGCTAAGAGAGTAGATGGAGAACTCGATCCACATGAGCAATATGGTATGTCTAGTTTTTGCTATAGATGAGGATTACATCAAATAAAACTAAGACAAAATGGTGGGAAAAAGGACGGAAGACATGATTCATGAGATTTTGGAAGGTGGAGGGGGCATTACACAAGACAAAGGGCATGACCAAAAACTCATAGTGGCCCTCATGAGTTCTAAAGGTAGTCTTTGGAATGTTTGCCTCTTTCATACGTATCTAGTGGTAGACCTAATGAAGATTGAGTTTAGTGAAGAATTGGGCACCACTCAATTCATCCAGGAGGTCATCAATGACAGGAATGGGGAATTTGTCTTTGATGGTAAGGTTGTTGAGGGCACGGAAGTCAGGACACATTCACCAAGAACCTTCTTTCTTCAGGAGCATGACCACAAGAGAAGAGTAGGGGCCCGTGCTAGGGTGGATAACACCTGCATTAAGAAGCTCCTAGACCATTTTCTCAATTTCATTTTCTTGGGAAAAGGGGTGACGATACAGACGGATATTGGGAGGAAGGCTTCTGGGTACAAGGGGAATGGAATGATCATGAACACCATGGGAAGAAGGGAGTCCTTGGGGAGTGGAAAAGACCAATTGATGTTTAGAAAGGATGGCTTGGAGGTCTTGCGGGACCGAGGGTGTCTCTGTTGCTTGTATGTCATGGAGTTGGGCGATAACACCAAAATGACCTTTTTTGAGCATCTTTTCCATGTGATGGAAACTAATGATCTTAGGTGAATAGATGGTGATGCCTTGGAACTTATATTGGTGGCCCTCCTGGTTGAATTGCATGGTTAATTCTTTAAAATCCATGAGAATGGCACCCAAAGTCCTTAGCCAGTCTGCACCCAACACAATGTCACAACCTCCCATGTCGATAGCAAACATATGGGATTTCAGGTGGTAGTCACGAATTTGGAGATGCACATTTTCACAACGCCCTCCACATTTCATGGAACCACCATTGGAAATCATGATTTGGAAATTATTGATGACATGGATGTAGCAATGAGTTTCTTGCGTAATGTGGCGATGAATAAAACTATGGGTGTTGCCACTATCAACCAGAATGATGATCTTATGATGCTCAATGTAACCGATTAGATTGAGGGTTTTGGGAGCGGAGAAGCCAGTGAGAGCATTGAGGAAAATGATCGGTTCTACTTCGGGAGGGTCTGAGGGAGGGGTTATGTCAGTGGATTCAGGTGACTCAGACACAAGGGGAGTTTCTACATCCTCTTCCGAAATATCCTCAGAGATGGCCATAAAAATATTTTGTTCTTTACACTTGTGGGCCGGGAAATATTTGTCATCACAGTTATAACAAAGGCCTTTGAGTTGGCATTCATCCATTTCATCCCTGGTCAATTTTTGGATCTTTAGTGGAGCAGAGGGAGTAGTGGGATTTACTGGTTTAGGGCGAGGGATAAAGGAAGATTTTCAGTTTTGAGAAGATACAACCCATTGTGCTTCTTTAGCTCTTTTAGTAGTCTCCACCCAACTCTGAGACTGAGCCATGAGAACATGGGCCTGAATCTCATCCTTGAGGTCGCTAATAAAACACTCTTGGAAAAAGGCATCATACATGCCCTCTATTCTAAAATCTAGGCACTCAAAGGCAGCTATAAAGTCTTCCACTATTCCTAATTGTTTCAACTTTGTCAAATGGCCCAAATGGTTGGTGTCAGTGTCAAAACGTTCATAAAGCTCTGCCACAAAGTGTGTCCAAGCAATATACCCTTGACGAGAAGTTTTTCTCCATTGCCACTATTCTTGATCTAGATGGAGAACACCATACCGGAGTTTAGCCAAGTCATCTGTAATTTCGTATAAAGAGAAATAATTTTCCATTTGAGTTACCCAACCAGTGGGGTCTGAGCCATCAAATTTGGTCCATTCTCCTCCTTCATGGCCATCAACTGCTCTTGAAGGACAATGCTCTCTTCCCTATCTTTCCACAACTCTTGTACCATATCCTTCATGGTTAGCAATGCATTAAACATTTCTTTGTCAAAGAACTTAGATTTGGAAGATGTAGGAGAACTATCAATGCTTAAAGCTTCCTCCATATTTGCAAGATAACAAACTTTAACACAAATCTTGCACAAATACCAACAGCTAAATCTCAAGCTATCAATGGCAAATACATGAGCAAAATAAACTATGCTCTGATACCAACCTGATCTGAAAATAGAAGGCTAGCTTGTTATGCTATGCAAGCACCCTCTACTTCATAAATAAATCTTAACAGGACCTTGCTTCATGTGTTAATTTATGCAAGATGGTTTATGTGTTAAGTTCTTGGTTCTTCTTTGCAAAGTTCATGTGTGAGGAAAGGTTCTTTTAACGGATAAAATATGTGTTTTAAACCAATGTACAGCCATATAAAAATGCAGCAAATAACACATCAAAAACACAGCAATACCAAGATGATAAAGGAGTTCACCCCTCTCTGGGCTACGTCTCCTTGAGCCTCCTTCAATGGACTTGGCTCTTTGGGATTAGTTTGTCAAATTTTCTTTACAAGATGCTTCTCAACTCCAATGGATTTACTGACTGTACCATTGAGTTCAGAATACATAAAAACCCCAAATTTGACTGTAAAAACTCTGCAAATGGACAATGGCTCATCCAACAATGACCTCTCCTACATGTGGCCTCCAAGCTTCCCTGAACTTGAATGAGGTAAAAATACCTGTAGAAGTCCTCCCATGGATCTGAAACCTATCCCAATGTGTTCAGAGCATAATAAACAGTCAGAAATGACTATTCAGTCTCAGAAAATGAATATGTGCTCATCAGAGCAATGCCTCAAACAATGAGGGCTTTAAACTTCATGGAGCTTCCTCAAGCTTCAAATGTGAAAAACCTACAAATGGGCTCTTCAAATGCCTGTGATAACATCACCAATGGACTCAGAACGTCCAAAAACCCCTAGCTAAGCTTTTACGGCTCTTGATTTGGTCAAAAACTCATCAAGTTATGCTTGCTGCCATTTTTCCTTTTCCAAGCTCTGTTACAGGCTCGCCATTTCGCACCTCCCCAAAACTGAACCTAGAACCGAGCGTTTTCCCGTGCAAAAACCTAGCACCCACGCGCGTTCCGAAAATGGTGCAAAATGTCGATCAGTTAACGGGACTAAGGCCCCCCAAATCGGAGGTGTTGGGCGCATGGGCCATGTGGCCACATTCCTCGCGCCAAAATAGGGCTAAATTTCCAACTGTCGGGTGTGTTTGTATTACCGTTTAAACATAACAAAAATCCAAATTATATCCCGCGCTGTATACACCAAACCGCGCGTAAAATGTTATTTGGTCACATGTAAACGTTATATAAAATATAACCATGTGGTTTATATTGTAACCACCGCGCCAACAAACAATAGTCAAAAGTAACGGTTAATACAACCGTGGGTTAACAATTGTGAAACAATAATCCGCGCCATTTGGTATATAGTGGTGGTCACAATTAAAACACACCCGCGCGCGATTTTTAAACAATGGTTATATATAATAAACCATGGAACCTTGCGTTGTTACCATTCCCCGCGCCAAATATTAAAATGGTCAATTAAAACACAAATAACTCCTGGTTTATTAAACCACAATTGTAAACGCGCCCGCGCCCGTTCGCTTGGTGACTGGTCATGTGCTTACTATGTATGACCGGGGGCTATGTGTAATATCTGTTCGCGCCTTTTATAAAACTGTGGGTCATATGTAAACCATAGAACCACGGTACCGTTGAACCCCGCGTGCACAAGTAATATGTCTCGGTCATATTGAAACAAATGGGACCATGGGTCGGGGCGAAGCCCGGGCCCGTCCCCCCGCTGCCATGTAAATAAAATTTAATTCAAATAACATTGAAACCGCATGGTAACCAAGACAGGACGTGCGGCGTATTGGTTGGCGGATATAGTTAAAGAGTTTGTATGGTGGGGAGGTCCGGGGGTCGAACCCCGTGACCTCCACAAAATTTTAATAACCGAACCAAATGGTCAAACCCAGGGT
>JASDQU010736686.1:146508-175575 GCA_032191745.1 Picea mariana | reverse complement strand
TGAGAATATTGGGGTTGGCATGTGTCGATTTTGAAAATTAGGAAATGAATTGGATTCTCTCCATGTAAATGTCCAAAGACTCAAAAGTGTTTTCATCTAGTTGCTTCATGTGATTAGTGTTGTACCATAAGTTTCTTATTTATTTTTTTTTGTTTTTTTTTTTGTTTTCTTCAATTTATTATCTTGGATGATGTTTTGATTATTCAGTCTTTTCTTTATAGTTTTTACTATTTGGAAAAATAATGTTGAGTCTTAGATTTTGGTGAGACTTGTTGAGATAGTGCTCTTATATCATACCTTATCTATTCAATACAAAAGGGAAATCAACTTTTAATAGAATAGAAGTAAGAAGATACTTATGAGTATATATGTATATTATCTCAGGATGAAACATGTTGTTTGAACTATGGTTAGGAAGGTCTAAAAGGGGATCATAGAAAGAAGGAAAGTATGGCTCATGATTTATAGAAAAACTAATGAAGATCCCACTCCTCCTAAAGAAGAATTATATAAAAAAGATTAAGTACTAGTTACTTTCTTCAATCACAAATATCATCCTCCTAGACTCATATTCATATCCTACAAGAACTCCTCATCATGAAATATCAATCGATGGATACACATGTATTGCATGATATCAGTAATAAAAGGAAAATCGAGTGAAGGAAACATAACTGAAAAGGAATATGATGGTTTCAATAAGGGAATGTAGATATCTCCATTGGGGCTATAGATGCTCGCTAGCAGTGGAGAAAGGTCTATGAAATCAAGGGTGACTCCATTGAGGCTATGGATGCTCATTGGTAGTGGAGCAACACCAGAAGAGTGTTTCAAGTACTTAGAGGTTGGAAAATTCAAAATTCTCCTATCATGGGTGGTATTATATTTAGTCTTTTTTATAAGGCATGAATCATTGGATCAAGGTAAAGAGGATTGAAATAAGACAAATATTCATCATCAAGCATGTGTGATTGTTCCCTAGATTATATACATATAGATTTATAAATAATTTTTGAGTTCTTATCTCATATCAAAATTTGCTCCTAAAATTGTTATGTTATTACTTCTGAGATATAGTAATAATGTAGTATACCCTAGGGAGGTAATATGGGGTACCTAGGGTTGTTAAGTACCTAAATAGATCTGCAAATACAAGATAGAATAATAACTCAAATCATCCACCAAATATTGAACACAAGAATGTAGACAAAACCCTTGAGGTAGGGTAACACCATATATTAATCCTTATGGAAGGATAAAAATCCTCAAGCAATACTTGCTTGTACAATAACAATATTCTTCACCATGCCTCAATACATTGCTTACACTTATTTATATAGCACTCCCTATCTCATTGTTAGACAATTGAGAGGGGGGGGGAGTGAATCAGTTGTTATTGTGCTTAAACAATTATGCCCATTTTAAACTCATTACAGAACACTTAATGATGATCAAAATAATTTAGGGAAGTAAGCAATAGAGTATTCAACATCAATCACACACATGAAGTATACAGAAACAGATATTCCTGAGGAAATCCATAAAGGGAGAAAACCTCTTCTTCTTGAAATGATAGGCAATATTTTTATGTTCTGTACATCATATATCTTTGAGCACCAACTCAATGTGAGGATACCACCTCTATTTTACAAGCTGTAACTTTATGAGAGAACCAACTCTCTGGTTTCTCTAGCACCCACTAGAAGGAAGCACCAACTCCCTGAGTGTTCTAGCACCAACTGGATGGAAGCACCAACTTCCAGTCACACAGGCACAAACCTATACAACAGAGAACAATAGTTCTCCCTTGCACCACCCTGGTTTTTCTAGCTGCAACCAGATGGAAGATACAACTCCCTGTGTTCAAGCACCCACCTAAAACTCTAAGGACAAAAATCTTCCCTAGCACCACCCTACCTCCCTGAGATATAAATCTTTTCTTTTTGAAATTTATTACAGTGATACAGTATTTATCAATGGCTTACCAGTCTCATCACTATTCAGCTACACTACTTTTCTCTACCTGCATCAGTGTGTTCCTTCTCGCATCTTCTTGCACTTAAGTTCTCGTACAGTCTGTTGTTTTCACCATTTATGATCTATCCAGCTTATGTTCTTCATCTCTGCATATTTCACGCTCTGTTCTTTTTGTCTCCTTGATCACATATAGTTCAACTTGTTTTATCGAGAAACAACAACCTCTCTCTATCACGACATTTTTCTTTTATTCCTGCTCTCATCATCCGTTACAGCCCGCATGTCCAACGCTCAAGTCGGGAATCTAAAAAACACTCAGGAATTATGATTCCAATGCTCAGGAACAATGATTCAACTGCTCAGGAATAATGATTCAATTAGTGTAACTGAATCATAATTGATCAAGAAATCACGAGATAAAACAACAACCCTTCGATCAGATTATGTTTGATCAGTGTCGTTGGATTATTCATGCAGAGGCCTTTTTGACTTTTCAATTCGTAACCTCTGATGTGGAGCCTAGCAGCGCTATCTCCTTCCCCTATCTTCTGTTGATGTGACCTTGGGTGACGGTCTCACATGACCACGTGATTGCGGGTGCAAGCTCTTTTCACGTTAGCCCCTTGTCGCATATGACCTCGGGATACGTCCTTGCGTAAGAGAATGATTGCGGGCGCATCCAAGAGTGGTTTGGGGTCAACTTCTTTTCTCCCTACAATCCACCTCCAGCTGCCACATACCCTTTCTCCAAAACCATGGTTGCAATTGCGGCACACCCTTAACTTTTTAAAGTTCGCGCACCCTCAATCCCCGTAATGCGACAGGACTGTCGATCTCACGATATTGATGGTGTTCCTGAACTGACGGATCAGATATAACCTTCTTAAATCAACGATTGTGATCTATTTCATGATCCGAGCTCTGCGAGTTTAAAATCTCAAACCCTACTTTCCTTCGTATGCCAATCTTCTGGAGTAGATGATTTGTGGACACATGTCCTTCTTAATCGATGGCTCATCCTCTACTTTGGGAATTTGATCTTTCAACCAGATCAACGGTTCTGTAGCCCCTTAATCAATTCAATGGTCGAGATCTCCTCCACTACTCTGGGCTTCAGCGATCTCAATTATTAACGTTCAGGCTCTCCCAGAATGCTTTTAGCCATAGGCAGATTCCTGCCACGTGTCCTCTTCAAATCAATGGTCCTCGTTCACTTCGGGACTTCGGCCTTTGGAAATTTAAAACCTTTCCCCTTCGCATTTTCCCATAGTGTTTTTTCCCGGAGTCAATGATCTATTGACATGTACCCTCCTACACGATCAATGATCATAAGTGACTTCAGCCCCTCGGGACTTTAGGTTGATCACTGCTTCATTCTCCTATGGAGTGGTCACCTGCTAAATAAGTCATAGATGGTCGAGACCGCTTTCTGTCGATTAACACTTCCACTTACATTGTTCTTCCACTGTACTAGATCAATGGTTGAGAATGAACCCAAAGTGAACTTTGGATCGGACAACTCATGTCCATTTTGAGACTTCAGCGTTCGCAAATTTGGGACTTTAGGCATCTGCTGGTGGTGAAACTCCCGAAGTGATGTAACTTTCTTATGTCACTTGATGACATGGCACGAGCCGAGTGTCTGCCACATGTCACTCATATTCATGATTTTCATGAGTCTGAAATGCTGGTTTTAGCTTGACACTTGTCATTATCTGATTGTTCCACGTGTCTTTTCTTACGTGGGTGTGACATGTAGGCAGTGTAGTGGAGTGTGGAGGCAGAGTGCGATAGTGGAGTGTGACGTGTAGTGGGTAGTGTAGTATGACATCAGAGTGCAGAGGTGGTATGTATGAGTGGTTTGGTGGTTTACTTGGNAGTAAGTAGTAATGAGTGAGGGGGGTCTGAGTTGATAGGAAGGTGACATGTATGAGGGTCCCACATGGGAAATACCACCAACTCGTCCCTCCCCCAACGGTTAAAGGAAGAAAGTTTGGGGGGGTATGATATGCCCTGTCGACCATAGATCTGAGTGCCCGATTATCAATTGATGAGATTAGCGCGCCCTTCTTCTAACTTATCATGTCCTTCCACTTTAGAATGATCTGACAACTGAAATTTACTCCGACTCTCTGGATCTCCAAGATTTGGGGATTTCAAATCTCAAACTTTTCTCCCCATTTATCCTATCCATTACTTAATTTGATCTGATGGTCATGAAGACTCTCGAATCATATCCACGACCAAGGATTTTGATCCGGATCACGTTTATGTACTTCACTTTCCCTTCTGATCTTTGATCTTTACATATTGTTTGCTTCTCCTCCTAAGCTTATGCTTTTCCTGTTTTCCATTGTCGATGTTGTTCTTACCATCAATGACAAGCACATGCTTCCTATAAAACATGCCAACAATCTCCCCCTTTGGAATTGATGGCAACCCTGAAAGGTTTCACTATTCTTCTTAGACCTCCAACTATAGGATCCAGACCACACCTTTTCTTCCCCCTTTGACATCAATGTCAAAGAAAACATGCTCCCCCTGAGCTGTTGCAGTACCTTTTCAGAGGTATCATATATTCAACCAACACATACTTCCCCTAATAGGATGGACTCTCTTAGGTGAGAGAAGGGATGACACCCAGCTTCTGACGGAGATATCCAAATGGTGTCTTGGATAGGGGTTTAGTAAAAATGTCTACAATTTGTTCTGTGAAAGGAATATAATTCAGCTGAACGACTTTGTTTGTAACTTGCTCTTTGATAAAATGATACTTTATTGGTATATTCTTCATATTTGAATGGAGAATGGGATTCTTTGAGACACTAATGGAACTGGTGTTATCACAGTGAAGTGGAATGGGATCAGTATAAGTTACCTTCAAATCTGCAAGATTTTGTATCATCCATAAGATCTGAGTGCAGCAAGTAGCAGCAACAATGTACTCTGCCTCTATAGTTGATAATGAAATAGATCCCCTCTTCTTATTAATCCATGCTACTAACGAATCACCTAAGAAGAGTGCACCTCCACTGGCACTCTTTCTCTCATCCAAACAGTTTGCCCAATCAACATCTGAATATGCAGTTAAATGACAATTCTGATTTTTAGTATACCAGAGACCAAAAGTCATTGTACCCTTCAAATATTTGAATATCCTTTTGACAGCTGCTAAATGACTTTGTTTAGGAGCAGATTGAAATCGACCTACCATTCCAACAACTTGCATTATATCAGGATGGGATATTGTGATGTACAGAAGACTGCCTATCATTGATCGATATGTTCTTTGATCAACATTAGGTGAAATATCATCTATACTGAGCTTCCAACCAACCACCATAGGTGTACTAACAGGAGAGGAATCTTCCATCTGAAAATTCTTCAACATCTCTTTCAAATACTTTTCTTGAGAGATAAATAGCCCTGTAGAAATTTGATTGATTTGTAAACCAAGAAAATATGGCAGTTCTTCTATCAACGACATCTCACACTCAATCTACATTGAATTAGAAAACCCCTGAACTGAAGGGTCATTAGTGCATCCAAAAATAATGTCATCTACATAAACCAAAACAACTAATAAATCATCACCTTCAGACTTAATGTACAGATTATTGTCAACAATACCTTTCTTGAACCCTTTGTCCTATATAAATTTATCCAATCTATAATACTAGGCTCGTGGTGCCTGTTTTAGTCTATATAATGCCTTTTTCAACTTACATACATAGTCAGGATTATATGTCAATGAAAATCCTTCAGGTTGCTCCATATACACTTCTTCTTCTAGATCTCCATTAAGAAATGATGACTTAACATCCATCTGATATACTTTAAAGTTTTTATGACATGCATAGGCAAGAAATATTCTGATGGCTTCCAATATTGCCACTAGTGCAAAGGTTTCATCAAAATATTGTTCTTCAACCTGTGCATACCCCTTACAGACCAATCTGGCTTTATTATTAACAATTTTTCCTTGTTCATTCATTTTATTCTTAAACACCCATTTGGATCCAATTACATTCTTATCTATAGGTCTAGGAACAAGCTCCCAAGTATTGTTCTTCTCAATCTGATCCAGTTCCTCATTCATTGATTTTAACCAATTGACATCTTTACTGTCTTCATTAAAGTTCTTGGGTTCCACCATGGATATGAAGGCTATATGTGATTGCTTGATGTCTTTGATTATCCTTCTCTTTGTTTGTACACATTTGTCTTTCTTACCAATTATCTGACTTGCAGGATGATTCTTTTGAGTAATTCTAGAGGAAGGATTTGATGTTGTCTGTTGATTTGAGTCTGTCTGAGTATTTGTATCTTCATCTGAATCAGAGTGTTATTTTTCTGATTCTTGGACCTGTTCATCTTCATCTTTAGTTGTGTCCTTTGTAGTAGACTCAATATTGCTCACCTCTCTTACTGGGACTCCTTCATCAACCTTTAAATCAATGCAATCAACTAATTTTTACAATCTTTTATTAAAGCATCTATATCCTTAACAATTGGTAGCATATCCTAAGAAGATTCCTTCATTAGCCCTGTCATCATACTTGCCAAGGTTTTCATTATTATTCTTTATGTAGCACTTACTCCCAAAGCATTCGAAGTGTTTGAATGAAGCAGGTCTTCCATACCACAGTTCATAAGGTGTATTGTCACTATGTGGTCTGAGGTGGGCTTTGTTAAGAATATGGATTGTTTTCTTTCATTTCTTCTACCCAGTAGGTTTGACCAATGTTATTTTCATTCATCATTGACCTGGCCATTTGCTGAACTGTTATGTTTTGCCTCTCAACTACTCCATTTTGTTGTGGAGTTCCTGGGATTGTGTATTCTCTCTTGATCCCATGTTTATCACAAAATGCCTTGAAATCACTTGACATAAATTATCCTCCTTTGTCTGATATTACTTCCTTTAACCTGTTGTCTGTTTGATTCTAAGTTAAAGCCTTAAATATTTTAAATTTCTCAAATCCTTCAGCTTTTTCTTTGAGAAAAGAAACCCAAGTGATTCTGGAGTAATCATCAATGATCAGCATGAAGTAGTTTTCCTTCCCTGTGCCTTCCTGTCCTGATGGTCCACATAAATCCATATGAACTAATTGGAGTGGTTTCTTTGTTGAGGTAGAGCTCTTGGATTTAAACTGTGTCCTAGTTAGCTTTCCTACTTGGCAGGGTTTACACACAGAATCTTGTGGCTTTGATATTATTGGAATATCTTTTACTGCCTTAAGATTTTTGAGCTTGATTAAGTGCTAGATGTCCAAGTCTCCTATGCCATAACCAGCTTTCATCATGTTTTCTTATATGGCACTCTTCTCTATGTTCTTTCAACACATATACATTATTATTTGTCCTTATGCCTTTAGCCACCACTTTTCCTGAGTTTACAAACTTTATCTTACAATCTTTGGAAGTGAACACCACATCACATCCTCTGTCACACATTTGACTTACACTGAGCAAATTATGTTTCATCCCATCTACAAGCAGAACATCCTAGGATTTTCCTTTACCATTACTCAAACTCACCATCCCTTTACCCTTGATTTTACCTGGTTCATCATTTCCAAAGGTCACATTTCCTATTTTTGTTTTACTTATCGACATAAACTTATCCTTGTCTCTAGTCATGTTCTTTGAACATCCATTGTCTATATACCAGGGGTCTTTTTGTTTTTGAGTTGAAAGTACTAGAACACATTTTTCACTATCTTTCTTTTTCCATGTGTTGGCATTTCTAGCTAAGTGTTTTATCCTTGGATCTGCTTTGTAGCTCTTCAGATGGCAATTTGCATCTTTGTGGCCGAAGTTATGAAAGTTGTAGCATTTGAGCTCATTGCTCAATAGGTCAAAGTGATTGGTGCAACTTTGTCTACTCATTGTCTGTTTAGTTCTATGTTGCAAAGATTGTTTATTTCTTGATCTCCTCGGTTGCATGTCTCTAAACTTAATTTGACAATTTGCAATCTTATGACCAAAATTAGAGCAGTAAAAACAGTAACCATAGAATAAATTTTGGTACCTGAAGGATGGCCTTCTTCTTGGCATTTGTTGCTCCATCTTTTGATATCTTTGTTTTTTATCAGGGATCATCTTGTCTTTATTATCTTTTGGTGGCAGAGTACTCACATGGTCTAATTGTCTACTGACTTGGAACTTGATCATCTTTACTAGATCTTTTCTTTCATATTGTTTGATGCTTGAACCACTTACATAGCCTAAACTAGTCTTCAACAAAGGAGATCTTTGTTTGCTCAGAATGTCATTTAGTTTTGCTGAGGCTTTAATGCTTGGAAGATTTTGGAGATACAATGCTTTAAACTTCTCCATCTCTTTTCTAGTTTTTACTACCTCTTCTTCCAAGGCTTCACATCTTTCCTTCTTCTCTGATAATTGTTGTTTCATAATGTCTTCTATTTTATTTGCCTCTTCTAATTCCACTTTTAGCAGAGCAAAGTCTTCATCAGGTTTTTTATTGTCTTTCTCAAACCATATCAACAATTGTTTTTTCTTTTTCTTCTTAAATTTGAGTCTAGCAATTTCTTCTAGGACACTAATCAGTTCTCCTTCCAATTCAACCATAACTTCTTTATCATTAACATCACTTCCTGTGATTTTATTATCATAATCCTTTTTGGTCATAAGGATAAATTCATTAACATTATCTTTGCAAGCAGAATCATTGTTTGTGTCTCCTAAAGATTCATCATTGTTTACACATAAACTTTTCTTTTTACCAAATCTCTTGGATTTGTACTTCTCCTCACGTTCAGCGTTCTGGTCCTTTATCTTGCGTGGACACTTATATGCAAAGTAACCTATATTTCCATAGTTAAAATATTTTAAGGGTAACTTTCCTTGGTACTTTCCTTGGTACTTTATTGATCCTTTCTTTAGTCTTCTCACAATTTTTTCTTCAATTTCATCAGACTCAGAATCATCATTCTTATCTACTTTAAATGATGCTTCTCTAAAGGTGGGTTTATATTTACCTATCCTTATTTCATAAGCAGATAGATTTCCTAGGAGTTGGTCAATAGGAAGAACTTTTAGATCATTAAGTTCTTCAATAGCAAAGACCTTTGGGTTGAACCTATCTAGCAGAGATCTCAAAATTTTTTGAACTAAAGAGGCTTCCTCAATTTTTTCACCAAGTCCCTTCATTGCATTTACTAGTTCTTCAACTCTCAGAAAGTACTTCCCAATAGTTTCATCCTCCTTCATCTTTAGTTTTTCAAACTGTAATCTGTAGGTTTGAAGCTTAGCACCCTTTACCTTCTCATTACCTTCATAACTGCTAATGAGTTTGTCCCACATTTCTTTGGCAGATTCTATGTGCATAACTTTTAAAAAATTTGCTTTTGCAAGCCCACTTAGAATAACATTCATAGCCTTAGAATTGAAGATGAATTCCAACTTGACATCCTTAGAAGCTAGTACAACTGGCTTCACATAACCAGTCTCTACCACATCCCAGACATCTTCACCTAAAGCCATTATGTAGGTTCTCATCCTAACTTTATAGAAGGAAAAGTTTGTTCCATTGAACAGGGGGGCCTTATTGGTTGAAGTTCCTTCATGGATAGTCATGTTTAAGCTATAGGATCTACCCTTAGATAAAAGGAACCCTCTTTGATACCAATTCTTAGACAACCAAGAGGGGGGGTGAATCAGTTGTTACTGTGCTTAAACAATTATGCCCATTTTAAACTCATTACAGAACACTTAATGATGAACACAATAATTCAGGGAGGTAAGAAATAGAGTATTCAACATCAATAACACACATGAAGTATACAGAAACAGATCTTCCTAAGGAAACCCATAAAGGGAGAAAACCTATTCTTCTTCGAATGATAGGCAATATGTTTATGTTTTGTGCATCATCTATATTTGAGCACCAAATCAATGTGAGGCTACCACCTCTGTTTTACAAGCTGCAAATTGTTGAGAGAACCAACTCTCTAGTTTCTCTAGCACCCACTAGAAGGAAGCACCAACTCCCTGAGTGTTTTAGAACCAACTGGATGGAAGCACCAACTTCCATTCACACGGGCACCAACCTATACAATAGAGAAAAATAGTTCTCCCTTGCACCACCCTACCACCCTGGTTTTTCTGGCTGCAACTATATGGAAGCTACAACTCTATGTGTTCGAGCACCCACTTGAAACTCTGAGGAAAATAGTCCTCCATAGCACCACCCTACCTCCCTGAGATATAAATATTTTCTTTCTGAAATTTATTATAGTGATACAGTATTTATCAATGAACTACCAGTCTCATCATTGTTCGGCTACACTGCTCTGCTCTTCCTGCATCAGTGTGTTCCTACTCAAATCTTCTTGCGCTTAAGTTCTCATATAGTCTGTTGTTTTCACCATTTTTTCTCTTTCCATCTTATGTTCTTCATCTCTGCATCTTTCACGCTCTGTTCCTATTATCTCCTTGATCACATACAGTTCAACTTGTTTTACCAAGAAACAACAACCTCTTTCTGTCACGACATTTTTCTTTTATTCTTTCTCTCATCATCCGTTACACTTTGCATCTCCAACACTCAGAAATTATGATTTCAATGCTCAAGAACAATGATTCAACCTCTTAGGAACGATGATTCAGTTAGTGTAACTAAATTGTAAATGATCGAAATCACGAGATTAAATAGCAACCCTTCAATCAAATTTTGTTTGATCAACGTCGTTGGATTATTCACGCAGAGGCCTTTTTGACTTTTCAATGCATAACCTCTGATGTGGAGCCTAGTAGCACTAGCTCCTTCCCCTATATTCCATTGATGTGACCTTAGGTGATGGTCTCACATGACCACGTGATTGCAGGCGCGGGCTCTTTTCTCGTTAGCCCCCTATCGCATGTGACCTCAAGCTACATCCTTGCATAAGTGAACGATTGTGGGCATTTCCAAGAGTGGTTTGGAATCAACCACTTTTCTCCCCTCAATCCACCACCAGCTTCCATGTACCCTTTCTCCAAAACCATGGTTTCAATTGCAGCCCGCCGTTAACTATTCAAAGTTTGTGCACCTTCAATCCCTGCAATGCGACGGGACCGTCATTCTCACGATCTTGACGGTTATCTTGAATTGATGGATTAGATCTAACCTTCTTAAATCAACGATTGTGATATATTTCATGATCCGGGCTCCGATAGTTTCAAATCTCAAACCCTACTTTCCTCCGTATGCCAATCTTACGGAGTTGATGATCTACGAACATCTGTCCTTCTTAATTGACGGCTCACCCTCTACTTTGGGAATTTGACCTTTCAACCAGATCAACGGTTCTGCGGCAACTTACTCGATTCAACGGTCGATATCTCCTTTGCTACTCCAGGCTTTGGCGATCTCAATTCTTAACCGTCACGCTCTCCTAGAATGATTTTAGCTGGATTCCACATATTCATGCCACGTGTCCTCCTCAAATCAACGATCCTTGTTCACTTCAGGACTTCAACCTTAGGCAATTTCAAACCTTTATCCTTCACATTTTCCCGGAGTAGTTTCACCCGGAGTCAATGATCTATTGACAGGTACCCTCCTGCACGATCAACGATCATAAGTGACTTTGGCCCTTCGGAACTTTAGGTTGATCACTGCTTCATTATCCTTCGGAGTGGTCACCTGCTAAATAAGTCATAGACGGTGGAGACCGCTTGCTGTCAGTTAACACTTTCACTTACGTTGTCCTTCCACTGTACTAGATCAACGATTGAGAATGCACCCGAAGTGATCTTCAAATTGGACAACTCATGTCCATTTTGGGACTTCGGCATTCGAGACTTCAAGAGTTTAGGCATCTGCTGGTGGTGAAACTCCCGAAGTAAAACTCCTGAAGTGAAGTAACTTGCTTACGTCACTTGATGATGTGGCATGAGCCAAGTGTCTGCCACGTGTCACTCATATTCATGATTTGCACGAGCCTGAAATGTTGATTTTAGCTTGACACTTGTCATTATATGACTATGCCACGTGTCTTTGCTGACGTGGGTGTGACATGTAGGCAATGTAGTGGAGTGTGGAGGAAAAGCGTGGTAGTGGAGTGTGACGTGTAGCAGGTAGTGGAGTGTGACGTCGGAGTGCGGAGGTGGTATGTATGAGTGGTTTGGTGGTTTACTTGGAGGGGGGGTTAGGCAGTAAGTGGTAATTAATGAGGGGGGTCTGAGTTGATAGGAAGGTGACATGTATGAGGGTCCCACATGGGAAATACCACCAACTTGGAGCCCCCCCATGGTTAAAGGCAGAAATTTTTTTTTGGGGGGGGGTCTGATATGCCTTATCGACCATAGATCTGAGTGCCCGATTATCAGTCGCTGAGATTAGCACTCCCTTATTATAATTTATCCTATCCTTCCACTTTAGAATGATCTGACGTCTGAAATTTACTCCGACTCTCTAGACTTCGGGGATTTCAAATCTCAAACTTTGCTCTCTGTTTATCCTATCCATCACTTAATTTGATCTGATAGTCGTGAAAACTCTTGAAGCAGATCCAGGATCAAGGATTTTGATCTGGATCACGTTTATGTATTGTTCTTTCCCTTCTAATATTTGATCTCTACATATTGTTCGCTTCTCCTCCTGAGCTTATGCTTTTCCTATTTTCCATTGCCGTTGATGTTCTTGCCATCAATGACAAGAACATGCTTCTCTTAAAACATGCCAACAACTTTCTAGAAAACCTTCTCACATTTATTATGTCTAACTACCATAGTGGGCCTTATTTAATATAGTGGACCTATTCCACCTTACATTGAATGACTTCCACTAATAATACATAACCGGATTCCCATTGGGTACCTCCCTAGGTACCCCATATTACCTCCCTAGGTATACTACATTCCATCTCCCTTCACATGTTTTTTCCTCAAAACACGAGAATAAACAATCCAATATGACTAGCTAAGCAATGTAGCCAACTGGTACCAAGTATGACCATCCATCCATCCTAATGGAAGATAAACATGATGTCTAACTGTTTCCTTTCCACCTTGATATTGATTTGCATCGTTCATGTGTTTCCATGGGAGTGTTTCATTGGATGGATGTCTTCCTGCAATTTCGGTAGTCCTCCATGCACCTCTTGATTGGTTTCCTTCTTGGTTACATGTTGGTTCATAAGTGTGTTGATGTTCACGCCCTTGCCTTGATGATTATTGTTTCTCTGTATGGTGTGGATGGTGATATACTACTACTGTAGGAATCTCTATTTTTTTCTCCATTTCTGCCACATGATGCTCCTTTGAGTCAATCATCTCCTTGGCCATTTTATTGTGTCCTTCCTGTGGCTTTGCTTCATCTCCTTTTGTGGACTCTGCCTTTGATTCAGCTTCAGGTTCTACAATAACTTCTTGTTTTCCCCCGTAGGCCCTTCTTTCTTACTAAGAGACACATCCCACAATGTTATTTTATTTTTCTTGTACCAAAGTTTTAGAAACTTCTTTTGCACATTAATGTTGATTAGACCAACTGATTCCATCCAAGGATATCCCAAAACAATATCAACATTAGCCATATCTATAGAATGAAAATCAGAATGGAACACATATTTGTCCATGATGATCTTCAAAACTCTAAAAATTTGAACATTTTCACCCTCAACCTGTGTGTTGTGAATAATCTTTGCAGGAACTTGCAATCTATTAACCAACTGAATATTGATAAAATTATGCATGCAACTAGGGTCAATAGAAACAATCATATTTTCTTTATGAATACATCCATGAACTTGTAATATATAATTTCCACATGAAAATAAACCCTTGGTGCTCTCATTATATTGTTTTCCAAAATGAGACCATATATCTAAAAGTATTTTTTCCAATTCTTCATCTGGAAGTTTCATCAGTGGGAAATAATCCAATGATTCCTTCCATGTTGAGGCATCATCTCTGAAATGAAGAAATAACAAAAATTTCCACTGTTCTTTCCATTCTGACTTGTGGGACTTTAGAAATTCTTAAATACTAGGACCATTATCATTCACAGTAAAATACATCTTGCTTGGAGTAAATCTTCAACAAAAAACTAAAGCTTAAAAATAACTTTACTATGCAAATCACGCGGCTTCTTCCGGAAAAACCCTGAAAATTTGTCGAATTTAAAATGTTGATAAATTCACTTCCCGAGCTCTGTTTCAACTGATGATTTTTTTTTTTTTTAATTGGGTATTTTTCCGAGAGGAATTAAAATATACATTTTTTTTCCAAATTAGGCCCAAAATGTTTTAGATATTAACCTAAAGTGTGTTTCCCTCTTTTTTCCCTAGAAAAACTCTTTAAAAGAGCCCAAATTTTCTTCCCTTCTTTTGCCAAGGAAAGTGCTCTAATACCAATTGTTAAGTGTCTGAATAGATATGCAAATATACTTCAAAAATAACCAAGAATAGACTAAATCATTCACCAATAATGAACACAATAAATAGTCAAAAGCCTTGAGGTGGGGTAACACCATATATTAATCCTTATGGAAGGATAACACTCCTCAATCAATTCTTGATACATTCACAATATTCTTCACTATGATCCAATACATTTCTTACACTTCTTTATATATCATTATCTATCTTCTAGGAACATTCTAGAGAAGAAATCTTCTAGAAATCATATTTATTATATCTAACTACTATAGTGGGCCTTATTTAATAATATAGTGGACTTATTCCACCTTACATTGAATGGCCTCCATTAATACTACATAACCACAATCCCATTCGGTACCTCCCTAGGTACCCCCATATTACCTCCCTAGGTATACTACAAAGAGATTCTAGTTTCGTCCAGTGAATCATATTGTGTTGAGCACTCGACACACCCTCAAAAATTTTAACATTTTTAGGGTACCACTTTCTTTCATTTTCAATCTCTTGGTATTTTGTCATGGCTGAATATTTTATTGTATTTTGATTTCCTTTACATTTTTTTTTTGTTTTGTCCATTTTTGATTCATAGCCAAAGATTAATGAAAACTCCAGGTAAGAAACGAACATATCTATGAAAATGTGGCTAATGAATAAGAAGAAATAATTCATAAAAAGACCTTAACGGACAAATTTTTAAAAGGCCCGATAAAATTATTGGGTTGTGAGTAGAAACAAAGAGATAACAACATAAGTTTAAAAGGCCTGACCTAATGGAGTCTTAAAGAGAATATCGATGATTTCTTCAGTGTCTAATGTTTTCTCTAGTAGATGTGAATGGATAGTGTGTTCGACCAATCTTTGATGGGACTGTTGGAATCAACCTAAATCACATGGATGAGAATAAAAGGTAAATTCAAACATGGATCATTGATAGACCAAGGAATGAAGTTCATCATTTCTAATCGTATGATCGTGAGCTTAGGTAAATCATGACCATTGAAACTTATCGCACTGAAGGACTTGTTGAATATTGTGACAACTTCCACGTTTGGTACCTCAACACCTTCCACATTGACTTATGTACCTTCCACATCACCTGCCATGTTAGTTGCCACATCATCTTCCACATCAACTTCAATACTACATTGATTCCACATCGGACACCAAGTCATATGCCACATCAACTAAATAAGTCATTACACACATCGTCACTATACATATTTCTCTTGTGATCATCATCATTTGGGGGTTTTTATTACATGTTTTGGTAAGTATACACACCTTTCCACCAACGTTGATGAACTTATTGGATGTCGGTGAGATCAACAACATTTTGGATTTTCCTACACAAATAATTTTCGTCGATCATCAATGGACTCATCGACGTCAGCTCATAATCATCTCAACATGAAAAAGGATATGGAAAAAGGCCGATGCAGATGAAAATTCCCCTGGAGAGAAAATCCTAGTCGTCCGATCATGACAGTGAATGGATCTAGACCGTCTAAATATTTAACTTGCGCCATATGCATTTCTCATGGATCTATGAATTCTACGTCATGTGACATGTTGATAGGCCATGTTACCAATCAAATTTCCACATGTCACATGATTTTATTTCTCTTTCCATGTCAGTATGTCTAGTCACCATGACGCATATGCTTCCCACATCATCATAATGTACATATTTATAATGTAAATGGTCGGGTCAGGGCTCATTGTTAGTTATACACAAGATTCTCATGTTTCCCAATGTTGATGAGCTCAAAGTGCGCCAAATGACACTTTTCAAAAATGTTGATAAACATGTTTGCGCATCAAAACATCCATTAAAGGCCAATGGAGCATACAGGATAGAATTTAATGTCATAGATATGCAATATCCCTCCCCACGCTCAGTGTTTTAACCGTTTAACATATGTTTTTTCATAAATAAAACAAATTGTTAACCAAAGAATGATTGTAACCTCTACACTCATGAACATAAAACTTGCTCCCACTCTACAACCTTGAGGAATCGAACCTTGTTCACATTGTGATGTAAATAAGTTCTTCTAACCAGTGATTGCAAGTAGTCTAGTTGTACTACATGTGAGCATAATTTACGTTGTTTATTACATTCCTCAGCAACAGGTATGCTTTTTTTTTCATCTAGAATCGATTATCTCCTAGCAATGCATCATCGCTCATATTATTTTCTTTGTTTTATTATAGATAAAATTCTTTCTAAGAAGGCCCCATTACAAAAATTACCAAAGAGTTCGAGAACCAGGTCATGGGATGTGGAAGGGGGTTCTATCTCTGCTCCATGATAGGTAGATGAGTTGTCCACATGAAAAGGCACATACCACTCATCAAACTCTCATTGAGAATTTATCTACACAGGTTCCATCATATTTGGACACAGAGTCATGAATAGGATGAGGTGCCACAAAATAGGTAGCTATCCCCACTTGGAATGATTTATTTAACAAATTCAAAGATAAGGATTACCTTGACTGAACTCCTGAAAATAATATACGTTTGAGAACAGTAGATGATGCAGTTTTCTCATTCATTAGACAATCCATATTACACTCAGTTGAATCTAGGGCACTAGTTTTTCCATGTGTGGAACTGATTGATTGGGTTATCAGTCACATTGATAGACAATATTGAAAGATTATAAATGACAAAGGGGAAGTATTTCCTCATTCCTCCAACATGATGTTAACAAATACTACAAGTTCCCTGAACCTGAAGCATCCCTCAATAAATACTTTGTAGTAGTTTTTTATCATAAATATGACAACAATAAGGTTCTAGGGAACTAGTGGAAGGAACCCAAGGCTTTTTCAATAGATCATCAAAAATATATGTCATTACAGGGTTGAGGGAACCATATATGTACTTAATGTTTTTACTATGCATATTATATGGAGAGAGAGATTTCTCTCAATTTATTGAAGATTTTTTTCCTTTGGAATACCATGTTGCCATGTGGGGAAGATTATTTAATTGGGGGGCCATCATATCCAAGAAACTTAACATTAGGATTAGTCAAGCCTATACCCCTCAGTTAGGTGTTGTTCCATCATTTCACATGGTGTCTTTCTTACTTGATGTCTTGTGTTCTTACAACACTTGTATGGATTTGTCACTCAGTTGGAAAGTCTCCCAACCACCAGTGCATGTCTACTTCAACATGCTATGGGAGAGTAAATATAATAGGTCATATGCTCATATTTGTGACTTCTTCATGGCCCATATATACTTTCTCATCTTTGGGAAAGAATTTTCTAGATTATATAAGTAGTCCAAAAAGGTTCTGACATACATAGGTAATTGGTATTTGGAGGAGAAACATACATATTTTTGCATTTATGGAGCCACTAGCCCACCTAATATACTACCTTTTTATGTTCATGAAAGGATTTTGGTTGGAGAAATCTATTATCAGTCCATGATACAGGGATTCAATTCTACATTGGTTAAATACAAGAAGAAAATATCCATACCCTATGGTTTTCAACCGGGGTATTACATAGTAAGGGGTACCAAATATGCAAAGCAAGAAGGACAGATTAAAATTTAATATAGGTTCATGATTTAAAGGTTCAAGAAGCACACTCCTAAAGGTTTTGTCCTTAAACATGTTGAATAATCATATCTGAGTTGGCCATATGCTCATGAGAAGTGGAAGGAAGAATTGTTCATTGAAAATTCCTAGGATTGGAAAGAGGTAGATAAAAGAAAATCCCACCCCAATATAATTGTGTTCACCTCTTTGTCACTAGAAGAACATATTAAAATGATAAATCAAGTAGCTTCCTCCAATAGAGAAAGTTAAGAAGAAAATAAAGAATAAGAAGAAGAAGAAGAGAGACTAAAGATAGAAAAGGACAACTTCTTGTGCTAGAAAAATAGAAAAAAATTATCACAAAACAAGAATAGAAGAAGAAGCAGTAAGAGGAACTAAGAAAGAAAGAGGAGGAAGATGTTACTCAAAAATTGTTGACTGAGAAAAAGGATAAAGGAAAAAAAGGAATAGAGAAAAAAGGAAGAGAGATCAAAAAGAAAAGATTAGGCAAGACCTAGAAGAATTAAGAAAGAAGACTAAAGAGGAGCAAGTTGAAGATATTTTTTCTTCCATGAAGAACAAAGGAAAAGGGAAGAATTGTAAAATATCAATGAGGAGAAGGAGAAGGAGAAAAGCCTCATGAGAGAGAAAGAGAAGAAATCAACATCTCCAAGTCCTTCTAAAATCATTGATCTGAATAAAGATGAAGAGCATGTGGACAAGACAGGTGTCCCCATTATCAATGATAAAGTGAAAAAGGATGATAAGTCTCTTGATCCAAAAGAAGTAAATAATATGGAAATAGGGGGTGAAAAAAGAAATCAAGACTGATATGGATTATTTTCCGTACGAAATGAGAGTGGAGATATAATAGATAAATGTATAGAGATATCTTGGATATCCAATAATATAACAGAAATGTATCAGAGATAAAACCATAAACACAGAGATACAATAATACATAATTTTCTATTAATGAGTGAAAATGTACAAAGACTGTAAAAATACAAAGTGAAAGACTCGCTAGAATGGTGGCAGCTTATCTCTGAGAAGAGATGTGTCCACTACTCTTATTCGCAAGAAAATGATTTTACAATGAGGCTCCAAAGGCCTTTTTATCATAAATAAAATCCAAAACCCTAACCCCGGAAGATGAAAAGCCAACAGTTTTGTGGACCCTGTTTTGGGTAGTTTGGTGTATCAACTTCTCGGCGGCGTAACTTTGGCATGTGATCTTCATTTGGGGCACATGATATCTCATTGGAAAGGTATTGTCGAGGAGATTCATTTTTGGGGCTCATTTAGAGAATTTGGCTATAATTTAGGAGATCTATCCTCAAAAACATTCATTGAGGCCCTCAAAATGGCCTCGGAAGTTAAAAACTACTAAAAATAGTAGATTACCAAAATTGCTAGAAAACTGTTTTGAGCCAGTTGGAAAAGGTGGGTGGACACTGAAATCCACCTAGATCAATCCTCCCTCCTTAGGAAGCAATGGTATCCATTTCATTTAGTGCTCGGGGGAGAGGGAAAAGAATTCGTTGAATCTGCATCTTGATGAGTTGCTTGCCTTGTTGGAGAAGTTGCGTTGCTTAGCTTGTTGAAGGTTGTCCTAAACCTGTGGCTGGAAGGGCTGGAAATTTTTAACCAATCTTGCTACATGAGATGATTGTGTGCAGAAGGAATCCTTGCACTTTGATGCAACCTTGTCGACCTACTTCTATTGGATAGAGGGTGCATAGGCCAACGTTGTAGTGGTTGCAGTGTCCTTTTGTTCACCTTTTGAACAGATTATGAAAAAGCTAAATTTTGTAGTATGAGATACTACCTTGCAGCACTGTTTAGGTGTAGCAATAGTTAGGACTACCTTTGGTATTTTGTGGAGATTACCCCCCATAGTAATAATGACACTAAGGGGCCAAGACTCATAGACAACATGGCACTTCCACATATATGGCCCAAAAAAATAGCATAAACATCCAGTGGGGCAACATCACATAATACCTCATCCTTGAAGGGTTGGATGTCACATGTCAATCAAAATTGTTGGTTGACATGGAGGTCTCATCTCTGGCGAAGCCACCCGATGTTGTATGGTTGGGGGTGTGGTGTTTTCAAAAATCCCAACTATTTGACGACCTCTGCTGAGATGAGGTTCTTCCGGCTTTCTTTATCAACAATAAAATGTAGCGGGGTCCCTTTCACCCACAGCTATGAATGAAAACATCACTCCCCCTCTTCAGGATCTATTGGTTCTTCTGGTTGAATTATTGTGGTCACAACAATAGCAGTGGGGTCTGCATCAATGATCTGTCTTTTACTAGTATTTTCATAATCAAGTTTTGAATCAGGGTTCGACTCCTTGTCTTTGATCTTGGCCACCAATGAGTATTTTGAGAGACATTCATTGATGTTGTGCCAGGGGAATTTGTGGAAATCGCACCATTTTCTAGTGTCCTTCTTTGTCTTCCCGTGACCCTTCTTTTCATGTGGCTTGGAATGGTTTTTGGGAGGTTGTTTGTTAGGGTCGTCTTTATCATTCTTTGGTTGTTGCGAATTTGTAGACCCAAACTCCTGCTTGTTCTGGTGCTTAAATTTTTTCTCTATTTAAACAACATATCGATAAGCAGCACCGAGTGATTAGAATTCCAGAAAATCCATTTCAATTTAGATGTATCTATGTAGATCCCCACGATATTTTAGAACCAAATGTCGCTCAGAGTATTTGATACCTAGCTTGGTGCACAAGGTATGGAAGGTATTGATGAAATCAATCACCGATTGGCCCCTCTCTTGCCGCAGTGTCGTCCATCTCATGTATTGTTCCTCATAATTTCCAATAGGGTAATATTGTTCCTTTACCGCATCCACAAAAAATCCCAAGTGGGATCAGCCCCATATATTCTAGAGTCCTCTGTGGAAATTTTATCCCAGTAAGTTTCCCACCAATGTTTTACATGGGGGAGAGCCTTAAGAAGTGTGAAGGTGATCTTTTCCCTATCGGAAAAATGGTGAACAGAAAAATATCCATCTAGTATATTTAACCATTTGTCTAGGGCATCCGCATCTATCTGAACTTCAAATACGGGAATATCAAAATTAACTTGTACCTTAAAAGGAGAGTTGATTCCAAAGTGTCCACTTGATGAATATGCGTCAGTTGTTATCGATAAGCGTTGAAGGATGTGGGAAAAATTCTCCATCATTCCGTCCCTCTGTCGCGTGAGAGTTTGCTCTAGCAAACAAATTAATAGAATCTTCTGCTCCATCATTTTTCTTTTCTTTCATCATGGAGGGTTTCTTGGGCATGTGAGAGTAATTTTCCTCAAGAGAGACAAGCTCAAGACCCAACTTTCTATACTCGAACCTCGTAGGGGACATACACTGAAAAACGATCAAGAGCAACATGCTCTAATACCACTGATCTAGATTATTTTCAGCACGAAATGAGAGCGGAGATATAATAAAGAAATGTATAGAGATATATAGGATATCCAATAATATAACAGAAATGTATCAGAGATGAAACCATAAACATAGAGATACAACAATACACAATTTTCTATTAATGAGTGAAAATGTACAAAGACTGTAAAAATACAGAGTGAAAGACTCGCTAGAATGGTGGCAACTTATCTCTAAGAAGACATGTGTCTGCTACTCACATTCACAAGAAGATGATTTTAAAATGATGCTCCAAATGAATTTTTATCATAACTAAAATCCAAAACCCTAACCCCAAAAGATGAAAAGCCAACAGTTTTGTGGACCCCGTTTTGGGTAGTTTGGTGTATCAACTTCCCGAGGGCATAACTTTGTCATACGATCTCCGTTTTGGGCGCACGATAGCTCGTTGGAAAGGTATATTTGAGGAAATTAATTTGGGGGCTCAATAAAAGCCTTCAAATATCATTGAGAAGGTTTATCCCAAAAAATCTTCATTTAGGCCCTCAAAATGGCCCCGAAAGTTAAAAACTGCAAAAAATAGTAAATTACCAAAATTTCCAGAAAATTATTTTGAGCCAGTTGGAAAAGGTGGGTGGACACTGATATCCACCTGGATAAAAGACACCCAAACACATGATAAAAACACCAATATGAAAGACAATGAATAGAATCAGAATCTAGTTAGTGGCCCAAGTCAAGAAGTTCCTCTCCCTGAGAGTCTAGAATATACTACACGTGTCCAGGATACCTAGCTGACTCAAGATATTGAAGTAGTTAAGGATTCAAGTGGTAATGATACAGGTGGTGACGATTCATGAGGTAAGGATACAAGTAGTGAGGATTTTGAAGGAAAGAAGTAGAATGATGAAAATATGGATACTACACCAAAATACAATTTGGAGAAGGATAAACCAGTTGAAAAACTACTTGAAGGACCATCAGCTAAGGAGAACACACAAAATAGGGAAAAGGATTCCCCGTCCAATGAATAAATTCAAGACCCCATTTCTAAGCAAAGTATACACCCCTATAAGTCTGGAAATTATTTTTTCTTAGGGTGATCATCCTATCCCCTAACCTATTGAGGAATTGGTCGATCTGGATTCTTTTTCCTATGATCAGAAAATGATTTTCATTGTAAAGAGGACCCAAAAAAAGTGGAAAATGGCATTGGGAAAAAATGTTCTTTGCACCTAGGAACAAATAATTCTAGATGCCAAGAAGGCCAAATTGAGTCAATTATTTTCAGCAGGTCTTTTCATCTCTCATGCCTCATTTGATAAGGTTGTATCTAAGGAAAGAGAGTTGGAATAGGAAAAATAGGCGGTGAATTCAATAAAGCACCAAGTCCAGTATTATTAGGAATATGGGGAGAAACAAATTTAAGAAAAGACCTCATGTAATAACATGAAAAATGCTAAAAAATTCAGGATGATGGTTATAACCCTAATTTGCACCAGACATACTTACCTAGCATCAGGCCATCTCAGACTCCTTCTTTGCCAAAACACTATTGAACAACTCTTCCTAAAACCCCCCTTTATAAAGTCCCATGTGCCCTGCTCCATTACTGTACGCGTGTACGCGCTAGCTGCCCCAATACAACCCGTGTGTACCTACAAAAGCACGAAAAAAGGAAAGTTGCTAACAGAACACACACCTTTGGGCAAGTTAACTAAACCTTTCGGCCATGCATGGTTGGTCATTTGACCAAATACCTAGCTCCTTCTAGCCTATAAAAGAAGGGGTAAGGGTCCCATTTGAAAGAATGGAAATCATAGTAAAGAGAATATAATTGATTGAGCATTCCCCTTGTCCCAACCTTTAGCCATCCTTGTGCAAAGAGAAGTATAAAGCAAAGCAGTTGTAGGACAGTTGAAGAGGAGCCAAGGACCAATTTCGAGGAGTAGTGTTGACCACATATTTTAAGTTCACTCTTGTGAAGATTAATATAAAAAGGAATACTTTTCCCATCCCGCCATATCATGTGTTCAAGTTGAATGTTTATTTCATGATATTGTCACAACTAACCCAGCAATTAGTATATAAAATGCATGTTCACAGCTTTTTGTTTGTTCATGAGTGAACGCAGGTCAACTTTGGGAGGAGGCTTGCAATCAAAGAGCAAGCGAAATCAAAGGGATTGACATCAAACGAAGGACTTAAGGTAGAGTTATCAAATCTCATTTACACCTTTGTATTGCATGAATGTAGGGTTTTGTGTTGGGAGAATAGGAAAGAGTAGAGGCCTTTGAAATGGTCATTTTCTACATGCATGATTAGAGCCCTTAAATGCTAAGTCCGTAGGAGGGATTCCCACCCACAACAGAATTGGTGACCATACTGGGGATCTCTAGGGTTACTGGGAGTCTTTTTGGGTATTTTTAAAAATTGGTTTCATTACTTATTTTTAGAGTTTCTGCAAAAGTCTGAGCTAGCAGGGATTCTGGTCTTCCATACCAGTTCTTCCTGCTTACTTTTCTTGGTTGCATTTTCTTTTACGGGAGCTCACAGAGGTACATGCGGCCTATATAAGGCTTGCATGTGTGTACATGCACCCAACCTTCACACAGCTTGCATGGACACACTAGCTGACAAAGTGGCAGTAGAGTGGTTAAATTCAGAAATTTTTTACTAAAGAGGCAGTCATCCTCTTCCCTGTCAGAAGTGATCCTTCTCAGGGGTTTTCTGAAAACTCATTATGGTCTCTGTTTTTGTAGTTTGTAGCTTAGTTACCACTTTAGATTGGTTTTGTTCTATGAAATTTTCCTTGGATTGTTTTTTCTTTTTTGACAAAGTAAGTTTCTGAGTCTTCAAGAGATTCTGGTTCTCAATACCAGTGGTCTCTGGCAGTGTTTGATTGCTTATGTTTTCAATTTTTTGAAGAGTTTCAGAAGTACACATGGTCTGCATAAGATATGCACACATGTACACGTGCCCTGACTTTACACAGCTCGTGTGCACACACTGGTTGTTAAACTATCAACAACGTGCCTATGGAGAAAAATTTTTGTTTGAGAAGAGGCAATCATCCTTTTCTTTGACAAGAGTTTATACCTCTCAGGTTTTTTGGTCTCTGTCATAGTGGTCAGTAAATTAGGTTTATTCACAACAATAAATTTCTTTTTCATTAAGAAGTTTTCCTCAAAATTTTCCTTTTATAGGGGTTTTAGACAAGTGTGAGAGTCCATTTTAATCTGCTTGTGTGTTATTTTTAAGGTGACTCTTTGCGATCTACACTTAGGCTAGAAGTTGTCTTGGTCTTTACTTGTTGATATTTTTCCTTTTTTCTTTGTGAGCATTCAAATAAAATAAAAAATCTTTTATTTCTTTGTTTGGTTAAGTAGTTATTGGTTTGCATTAATAACCAAGAAAAATTTTTCTTTCATAAGTTCTTGGTTGTTTACTTAGGACAATAAGTAGCGCATATTCGAGCAAAATCATGTTTTGAGTTTGTTGTTCAACAATCTTGGAAAACATTTTAGTGTGAAAAGTTGATTAAGAATTGTATCAAGAAGAAGTTATTTTGTTTCCATCTTTCTGTTTATTTTTCTTTCGTCTCTAAAACATCATTAGTTTCGCTTTCATAACCTTTGACGTAAGACAATCCATAAAAAATTAATGATTAATTAAAATCAACTAGACTTTATGTTTGTAGGGTCCATCAATTAGTCTAGGCTAGAGCCTTGATTTAGGTTGGAGAGGAAACTCTTCAAGTCTGCAAAACATACATAAGAGTCTGTGCTAGAAAGTGTTAAAAGTCCAGTATCATGAAAGTTATCTGGGACCCCCCTCTAACATAGGGGATAAACATGAGGTCGCATGCGAAAAGGTAGCAGAAATAACTCCTCCAAAGCCGGACCAATCGTAGTGGAGAACACATATAGAGGGTTTGTCTTGGGATGTCGTCGATTGCATTTGCTACGGAGCTTCGTGGGTCTCGAACCTATTTGAGTCCCTCAGTTGTCTTTCGGACCACTTGCTTTCAATACCCTTGACATGTTTTGGGCTCAATACCCTGCTCATTGTGGTCTACCCAAATGTCAATTATCCCTGCCTGGTGACTGTTCGCGCGCTTGTAACCTAGTTGCCCATCTTTTTTAGTGACATACACAGGTGACTGCGAGGGTATACCATGGTACCTAGGATAGACATCGGGCCACACTTTGCAGAGTATACCCGAAGGGTGCTTCCATGTTCAAGTTTCACTTACACCGGTAAGTTGCTCTAGTGTTGGTTGTTGTAACTGTTCTTCCAACTAGTTTAGTGTTTTCTTGTTTTATCTTGTAGGGTCTTTTTTCTAGTGTATGTTGTTTTTGAACGAATAGAAATCCCTAGTGTTTATTTGATGTTCTCACACAGTGGAGGATCACGAGCTCCAACGGTCATGAAGGCTTATTGTCCTGCTGCCAATTACACTAGAGCCACCCCCGCCACTGCTAAGGCGAAAGCTCGACCAACAAGGATCTTTTGAAGCGACCGAGTCACAGGAAACTATGCCCAACCAACATCCGTAGGAACCATCTATTTCAGACCTTAGAGAGGAAGCTCTCGGTTCATCCAAAAATCCAACCATTGATCTTTCAATTCCCATCATCATACAGATTTATCCTTACGGGCGCCAGACAGTGTCACACGCAGCAATGGAAACAAATGTTGCCATTTCTTCTGGGAATTCTTCTATTCCCACTACGGATGTCACCACAGGGGGTGTTCCACCTCCTAACCCACCGTCGTTGGTCTGAGCCACCATGGTCTCAACTACCTCTACGTCGAGTAGTGGTCCAATCCCATATTTAGTGACGGCCATTGCTCCTTTCACACAGAGTGCGACAGGCCCTCTGTTCTCATACAGGATGCCTAGCACAGGTACAAGCCCTGTACTATCCTACTCCACTTTACAGACTTTAGGTTTGGGGGATGGGAACTCTAACGTTTCTCTGCAAGGGCCCATGGGGGGAACTTTAGCTCCCTTTAATGATTTCCCTTAGGGGGGAGGTCATATACCTCCTTCATCCCCTTTTCTCAGTGGTACCCACCAGCAATCCACCAGACCAAAAACACATCATAGTTCATTTAGAGTAGGGATTCAAGGACCACCTTCTCATAATATGTCAGTAGGGTCGACACCATTTTCTTTGTTCGATGCATTTGGTAACAACGCTTTCTCGTCAGCTGCTTTTTTGACTGGCGGTAACTCCGATTATGGCCAACCTAATCCTATGTAGGGTGCTATTCCTGCACAGGGGGAAGACCCAGGAACTTCTTCCACATCAGGATCTTGGAATTCTTAGCAAGGATCAATTCCCTCGTCAGGAATGTCGAACTAGGGCAATTATTTTCACCACCAATGGAACCCTGGGCAAGGTACAATACCTATTCCCATGGGATCGGCATGGGGCAACCCTTCCCAAAGTCCTCTGAATGTAATGCATGCCCAACCATCTACGTCCTATTTTGACAATCAGCCAATGATGTCTCCTCAAATGTAAAATCCGTACACTAGTCATGTCCATGGTTTTTACCAGAACCCCAGTCAGCAACCCAACTTTTCTTGGCAACCTAGTGCCAATCAAACTCCAGGCCCCTTTTTCCATGGTTATCATCAACAACAACCAAAACTACCTTTCTTGGAAACCTTACATTTTCCAGACTTGACAAGGTTGTTGAATGACCCCATCTGTCACGATCCACGTTGGCCCCCTATGCCGATGAAATTTCCTTCGGACATACCAAAGTTTGAAGCCAAGCCTAATAAATATATAGGGGATCATGTGACCACCTTCCATCTTTGGTGCTTTTCTAATTCGTTGAAAGATGACTCCGTACAATTGCAATTGTTTCAACACACTCTCATTGGGAGTGCTGTGAAATGGTACATCGATCTCGACCGCTCGAGATATTCTTCCTTCAGTGAATTTGCAATGGCGTTCCTAAACCATTTCCAATTACCTGTGAGATATGATGCCGGCACAAAATTGTTGGCCAATTTCGAACAGAAAAAAACAGACCATATCTCTGATCACATCTGAGAATGGAGACGTCGGAAGAGTTTGATTAAAGTACCAATCCCACCAGCATTTCTACTTGAGTGGTTCCTTCAGTATTTGGTCCCACAGCTATCCAAAGACATCGCAACGTTGGGAGTGTTTTCCGAAGAAGATGCCATCATGAGAGCTCAACAGTTTGAGCTAATTTATTCTAAGTCTGGTTTACTGTACGAGATTTTTTTGGATGCACCATGATCCATACTTGATAAAACCAGACAGAGAGTTGGACCACATGTCGATGGTATTGTAGGTTCATCACAAACAAATCCCACTGAACAAATGACAAAACAATTGCAGCAATTGTCTATACAACACATAGCGTCCAGCCAAACTACTGTTTCATCCACTCTTCCTACCCAAACGTCGGATGTACACAGTGTGAAATCGACAAATCTAAAGGCCACCCAGCATCTTGATGGAAAGAAAAAACAATGTAAGAAGGGTAAGGGGGATAAGAAAACCACTAATAATACTGGCGAGAGCAACACAGAGAAATGGAAGGTGAAGTATTTGTGTAACCTGTGCACGGAAGACCACCTGACCCACCAGTGCCCTCGGCTTGCAGAGGCCCAAAATTTATGTCACAGTAGCAGCCTGCTGTATTAACGAATCCATTTAAACATGGGAAAAACCTAACCCAAGCCTCTAAAAGCCCAGAAGGGGGCAGTCAAGGACCCTCTCTGTCTTCGAACAATCTTGCATCCGTGAATGTGTATATGATGAAAGGTGATTCTTTTATACCAACTAGATCACATGACTATAGTAAGCCAAGCACCTCTGAGAAAGGTAAAGAAGCTAAAATCCCATCTCTTCCTCTCCAGATCGAGAATACTTTGGGTGAAACGATGACACGCATCCCAAAAGGTGCATTCAATAAAGATTCTCACAACCCAAACGCAAGGGCTGCCCAGAAATACTCTCTGGTGGAGGATTTGTCTCAAACCGCTTGTGCGATGTCCACTTTGGAGGTCCTCCAAAGATGCCCTTCCCAGAGGAAAGCTTTGTTAGTTGCTTTAGGATCTATCAAGACTTGTAATCTGGGTACAGTCATGTTGGATACAACTGACTTAAAACCTCGTCTCCCTTACCACGTAGCATTTCAGATAGTAGTGGCTTACCCCATGAAAACTTTTACTCAGAACATTTTATGCACAATGGTTGATGAGGGTGCCTCGACATGCGTCATGTCGTTGGCATGTTGGAAGGCCATTGGCCAACCCGTTTTGTTTCCATCACCTAATCTTCTTACCTCTTTCAACGGTCGTTCGTTCCAACCACATGGCATCATCCCCTCTTTCCCCATGCAATTAGGAGGGAAGACCATGTGCGTCGAGGTAGAAGTAGTCGATGCATCTCTCGACTACAATCTCTTGTTAGGTAGGAGTTGGACCTATGCCATGTAGGTAGTGGTCGCTACAGTTTTCTTGGTCTTGTTGTTTCCACATGAGGTTCGGATCATGACCATTGATCAATTGTCCTTCTCCCAGCCTGACCCTTCATTGGGGGTATCCACAGTCCCGATGATTGATAATCCTCAACCAGGTGTCATCAACGTAGGGGTTGGTTTGTGCCCACCTTTGATGGGTACTTTCAATTACCCGCCTCCTCAAGGCGATGTCAATTTCATATCATACCACCATAAGGT